>OVBE01016010.1:0-11156 GCA_900406425.1 Iberis pinnata | reverse complement strand
TTTTATTGATGTTACTCAAAGAATAAATACATCAACTATTAATCGATGTAAATTTATATTTTACTTCAATTATACTTCAGTAAATATTAAATTTATATATATATATATATATTAATTATAGTCATATATATATATATATATATATTAATATATTCATGGAAAATAGATTAAAATGTTAAGTTTTGTAATTTAATGGAGCAATAACTTTTTTGAGTTATATATATTTAGTTATACAATAAACTCTATAATTAAGTTGAAATAGTTTAAGAAAAAAAATCTTGTATAGTTTTGTACAATAATTTAAATTTTATAGAATAGATAATTTCAAAAAGGCAAAAAAGAAGGAATCATATTTAAACTATTTATTAAACATACTTAACATTAACTAAAATTTAAATTGATCTGTACATCAAAAATTAAAAAGTTTAGGTAGGTTTGTTTTAATTTTTTTTATAAAAAAGTTCGATATCTGAACCTAACCTGAAATTATAAAATACCCAAATGGGTTCTAATCTTCCTTACCCGAAAAACCCAAAAAACCTGATTCGAATCCGAATGAATACCCGAATACCCACCTCTACTCAGGCTCATATCCTATTTGTCTAAATAAAGACATGAGTATTTTAGTGAATATGGTACTTTTTGTTTTGTAATTGGCTATAAGGTATTTTGTTATGTTTAATTTGGAGGAATTCCTTCAAATACCACCAAAAGAAATTTAAATTTCAAAAATACCACACACTCCCAAAAGTTTCAAAATATCACACACTCCTAAATATTTCAAAAATACCACACAAATAAAAGTGAATTATAACGGTTTAGAATTTAAATTTTTGGGTTTGGGTTCACTAATTAGAGTTTATGGTTTATTTTTGAAGGGGGTGGGTTTGATTTTGGAGGTTTTCGGTTTAAATTTGAAATTTTAAAGCTACTTTAAATTTGTGGTATTTTGGTAGTATTTTTGGAACAAAAACATTTTTGTGGTATTTTTGGAAAAATGTGGTATTTTTGGAACTTTTGGGAGTGTGGTATTTTTGGAAAATATCTAAATTTTTGTGGTATTTTTGAGAATATCCCATTAATTTAGAAATTAGGTATTTTTATGATTTGTTGACTTTGATCATATTTTTGTACAGAAAATTCCCCTATAAAAATAAAAGATTTAAATTTTGAAAATAATATTTTAATTATTTTATATAAATTTTTAGATATTTTAAATTTTAGAGGAATATTTTATAAAAACGTTTACAAGAATATTTGAAAAAAATAAAAAATTTGGTTTCCTTTTTTCACTATATATTTTGTTTCCTAAAATCAAGTTTGGCCTAAGAAAATCTATAAAGAAAGGAAACAATATGTTTGGTTCTAATATTACGCTCATAAAGAAAAATTTAGAAAATAATATATTTTGTTTTAATTGTTATTAGTTTCAAACTTTATAATGTAAATTTGTTTCGAATTTTATATATGGTAATCTAAGATTCATGATTTACGTGCACACATATGATTTAAATTCACATGCATGCTTCACAATTAACTTTCATCTTAATCGATTTCATTCACCGTTCATATGCATGATTCACAATTCACATTTTTTTGTTCACATATCACTTTCACGGTAAATGCTAATGATTCACAAGTCATATTCATGATTCACAAATCATGTTCACGATTCACTAGTCACAGAGTTGATTCATCACATACGCAATTGATTCACAAAAGTCATTCACATAAACACCTAAAGTATTGCAGACTTACAATTTTGCAGAGAATCAATAATTGCTTACTAGTTTTTGTGAAAAGCAAGAAAACATAGATAAGTTCAAGAAGAGGAAATGTTTTTGAATTAATGAATTAACCACCATGAAAGACTAAAGGAGACCGAAATAAGAAGAGGAAAGGTTTTCGATGGAGAAGAATCTTCGGTTGAAAAGAACAATTCGTTCATGGTAAACAAATAAATGCGGCTCGTGAGATTTTAGAGATGGTGAATATGCTGATTGCGATGCTGATTATCTCCTGATTGATTCACTTGAAGTAGACAACAAAGATAAGTTGGAGTCGCTGAAAATTAAAGAAGGTGACGTAAAACACTTTTCCCCAAGAGAAAGAAGAACTTACATTTTTTTTTTGGTGTGAAAAGGGAGAAAATATCTCCCTAAATTATTGCATTAAGAAATTTACAAAGGAATTAAACGAATGTGCGCAACACCTAAAGAGTCATCGTGACTAACCGAAACAAGGCTAGGCGGGATAGACTCAAACAAATGAAAACCAAGTGGAAGAGAAAAAGCTAAATTAGCTAAACCATCGGCTAAACAATTAGCCTCTCTAAAAACGTGTGAAATACGGACTAACCAGTCGTTCGATAAAAAGCCATAGCACAAACGCACTAGGAAAGATAACGGATGCGAATTTTCAATGCCTTCCTTCAGAAAACGCACAACTATCTCAGAGTCCACTTCAAGCTCCAACTGGGTAATCCCTTTCTCCGAAGCGATAAATAAGCCATAGTAAACACCCCAAAGTTCTGCAAATGGAGCAGAACAATAACCAATGTTCAAGGCAAATCCCGTATACCAATTACCTTCCGAATCTCTAACAACTCCTCCTGCTGCTGCCGGTCCCGGGTTACAACTCACATGATGGATAAAAGAAAACAAAAAAGAGAATTAAGTCTATATTAAAAAATAATTTATATTCAAATTATAATATTAGATATAATAGTTTAATTAAAATAAATTAAACTTATACGAACTAAATGCGGTTAAATTAGTAATTTCAAAATACTAAAGTACCTTTTTAAAAGGTACTTATTCTTCAAATTGAAAAACTTTTTAGTACATATTTAGCCAATCTTTTCGAAAGATATTAACTATGAATTAGATGACATATCAAATTTTGTTTGACTTCCGGTCTCATTTTTATGTTTTACTCTAGGTTGACACTTATTGGCGAACCCACTTAATGCCACGTGTATTCACCCGACACACGATAGATTATTTTTGTAGTTTGTATACATATTATTGTTTTATTCAATAGAAAGAAAGATTTGACCCCTTAATTTTTTTTTTTTTCAATTCAGCCTTTTTTCCTTTTTTTTTTTTTTTTTCTGACAGCTAATTAATATGATCAAGTCCATTACTCATCTTTTTTTTAAAAGTCAAAACCCATAAAACAAAAACTTATTATGTTAAAATAAGAATAGCCTCGTTTTTTACCTGTCGTCACTATTTTCTTTTTCAATGTCTTTGTGTTCTAGAAACTCAATAACTTATCATAGAAAACAACAAGACTACAAGAGTATTTGTACTCAGTTTTATTTATCTCTACCATAATAAATTCAGGTTTATACAAACATATTAATTTTGTTTTCAATAGTATTAGTTTATGAATATAGAAATTCATCAACTTTTTAGAATCTGATTATTCTCTTTGAAAGTTTTTAATTGTTCCCATTGGCATTTTGGCTTCTTTACTATTTTGAAGTCCAAACCTTGTCAAAAGATTCTTTACATAAGTACTTTGAGTCATAATGATTCCTTCATCTGTTTGCTTGACTTGTAACCCTAGAAAGTATGTGAGTTCACCACACATACTCATTTCGAATTAATGAATCATACTCTCCACAAACCTTTTGACCAAGTGATCTTTGGTTGATCCAAACACAATGTCATCAACATAAATCTGTATGATGATCAGATCTTTGTTATCTTTAAGTAAAAAACGTCTTTTCCATTGTTCCTCTCTCATATCCATGATTAAGAAAAAAGTTGTTAATCGTTTATACTAAGCTCGTGGTGCCTGCTTTAGTCCATAAAGAGCTTTCTTGAATTTGAATACGTAATGAAAATGTTGTGGATCTTCAGATCCTTTGGTTTGATCTACGTACACCTCTTTCTGGACTATTCCATTTAGGAATGCATTCTTTACATCCATCTGAATTTTAAAGTACATGCCATTCCAAATAAGAACCTGTTTAACTCAAGTCGAGAAACTGGAGAAAATGTTTCATAAAAATCAACACCTTCCACCTAAGAATAACCTTGAGCAACTAAGCAAGCTTTGTTTCTGACAACTGTTCCTGATTTATCTATCCTTTTTGATGTCACTCGGTTTTGATGCCTTATAGTGGGTATTTATACTTGCTATTTGGCATAATTCGAGTGTTTTCCTTGTGTTTTTGGTGTGTTTTCAGGATTTTAGGTTTTTGAGACGTTATGAAGCAAAACGATGGTTTTCAAAAGATTTCAGGCGCAAATGGAAAAAACAAAGATGGTTGGATCAATCCAAGCCGAAGAACGATCAACCATAGAAGCACATGTGAAGAGATTGATTGATCCATGCTTGGAACGATCGATCCAATGCTCCTGGAGACTTACGTAAAGAACGATGGATCGATCTTACCTTGGATCGATCGATCTTGGAAAATGCAGAACGATGGATCGATCGATCCCCTTGCTCGAGCCAACTTGAAAATAACCAAAAAGACACAATCTTCCTCAAGACTTATCAAGATTTTTCCTTATTGGATTTGATTTTATTTATTTTATTTTAGACTATAAAATTCTTTTGGCTGGTTTTATTTTCATTATGCAATATTCACAACACAATCACACTTTTAATTTTCAGAGCTTTTACAGAGAGACGTGATCTACTTTGTATTGGAGAATATTTCTAAACTATGTCTTTTATTTTTAATACAATTTGGTTTTTGAATATGCAATCCTCAATTATGATGCTTGTTGATTGCTTAGCTATGTCTGAGTAGTCGCCTTGTTATGTTTTAGGGGTTTCCCAGAGAAACCAGGTTTGATAGTTAATGTTCGACATAATGGATTGAATTTGTTAGGTTATTAGTCTAGATTTGTTATTAATGATTGAATTAGTTCATGATAACAGGTTAATAGTCTAGATGAATAAGTGTCTTTGCTTGCGAAAGTATTGTCTTTGATGCTTATGAACATATCGAATCTGGTATTAATGCATGATTGAATTATATAAATACGGCGGGAGTTTATCTTTAGTAATTCAAACATAGAGATCTAAGAACTCGGGAGAAGATTAGTCTATTATTTTTTTTGAGTTGAGATATATTTTCATTATAAAATCTTGCATGTCAACATGAGCTTCAAGCCTGATAACCTGTGGAATTTCCTACAGCCTAACACTTTCTTTAATTGCTTGACAACCGTTTTAATTTATTGTCTTTTTAATTTACAATCATTCAAAATCGAACACTTTTTTATTACCGTCTTAGCTAAAATTGAACATTTAACTGAAAGCCGCACAATCTGGTCTATGTGGAATTCGACCAGAGTTTATAATACTGAGGCATGTTCTCTACAGTGTAGATTTATGATTAAAATCCTGAGCCTATCCGATTTTTGGCGCCGTTGCCGGGGACCAATTATGCCTTTTAAGTTTTATTTAAAGTCTAGTCTAGGATACTTTATTTTTTCCAGTGCTAATCGCGTCTCTCTTTTCTTGATTTCATTTTTAGAGGTGCATGATCCACGATCTAACAAGTCTAAAGAGTTGCTCAACCCCAATAATAAAGAACTCTTGAATCTAGAGCGCTCAAACCGGAAAGCAAGAAGAAACGCGAGATCTTCCAACACAATGGGAGACAACATCATTCTCAACAATCCGGTCTTTCCCGAAGATCAAAACATCTAGAATCCTCAGCCCGATTACAATAATTGGTGATTAACCAACCTGGAGGAAACGAAATCAAGGGCCACAAGGACAACAAGGAGAAATGGCAATCAAGGAGCTGAAAAACGTTAACATGGAAGCTGGTAATGGTAATCAAGACCCACCAGAGTCAGTCCTAAATCGCCCACTCCACCAGCACAAGGTACTAGTTGGAGACTTCAACAACCCTAAAGTTTTCATCGCCAATAGGAATGCTCTACATCCTCGCCAGCCTCAAAGACATGACTATCAGTTCCCGTTTCAGCTTATCCAGTTTCTCAGGAAAAACTAATTCCATGGTTTACCCACCGAGCATCCTATGGATCACATAGATAGCTTTGAGGACATATGCAGCACCACTCAACTCAATAGAGCTGTTAGATGGTTAAAGTTATTGGTGTCGAAAACCCCTCAGCAGGTTTCTAGCCCAACCGGTGTCACTTCCTAGATAACGGCTCAGCACATATCAAGATGTAAAAAGACTCACTCAGCACGTCTCTACTTAGGCGCAGAAAGTGAACGATCGGTTACTCATGTTGTAGACGAGCTGAGCAGGATGTGATTACGAGTTGAGCAGAAGGTGACTATAGGTTGAACAAGAGAAGATTAGGTCCAAGCAGTTCCGAGATAAGGGGGAAGCACAAAGATCGCGATCCCAACGGCCCTAGAAGATCGGAATAACCCGAGCTAGGCGGAGGGTGATATAAGGCAAGAAGAGAGAGAAATGAGCATTAGAATCTTTTTGGATTTTTAGAACGAGAGTAGAGAGATCGATATATCTTTGTACAAACACATTCATCAAAATCAATAAAAAACATATTATTCTTCTTTGTATTCATTTCGACCTGAGTTTGCGTTGTGATTTCCTTCTAAGTTTAACAAGAACGACGAATTCCTCATTAAGATAATTGTCTAAAAATTCATTGTGGATTTTAGCATCTACAAATTGGCGCCGTCTGTGGGGAGTAAATAGTTCTTTGACGCAATAAGGAAGAACGCAGCCAAATCCAACTCTGCCATAACGGAAAACACATCCATACCATCCGACGGATATGCTAGCACAATCCCGACACTCCTCCAATATGTACAATCCATGTCCGAGAAGCTAGAGACGCAGGACGCCCTGAATAGATCCCTACTAAACAAGCGCGACCAGATGGCAAAGGAATCCGTAGATCTAATAAAGACGATGACTAAACGGAAAAACCGAGCAACATCCTCACGACACAGTTCCACCATGACGTCCGCACGACGATACCCAGTCTCAAGAGAACATTCCAGGAGGCTACGCTTCACTCCAACCCCGCACTCCGTCAAGACGCGAGAACCCCGCGCTGATGCAATGGAGACCCCACCCAATGAAAACCCAGAGGGAGGACAACCCGGCCAAGAAGATGACCAAACCAACAATGAGACCGAGCAGCCAAATCACACACTGAGCCCCAAGGCTTCAGAAGACGATAAGGAAAAAATCGACCCATCCGAGGAATATGAGGAGGGACCAGACACGTACGAGGATGAATCCTTTATCCCACCTTCTCGCTCCCACAAGCGACCTCAGCAATCGATCAAGGAGATCCAGGAGATGAAAGATTCCTTGCGACAAGCCCTCCGACAAATGAACTCCAAAGTTCATCAAGCCACAAGCTCGGCGCCGGAGCTGGACCGAGTAATGGAGGAAACACTGTGGAGCCCGTATGCCGCGCACTTAAAGAATTCAAGAATACGAAACCCCGGAAAGGTCAAGATCCCTTTCTATGAAGGAAAGACGGATCCCAGCGCGTACATGATTGCCTTCAGAATCGCAGTCGGACGAGCGCATTTTGATGAGCACGAGAAGGACGCACGATACTGCCAACTGTTCAGTGAGCACTTGCAGGGACCAGCACTCACCTGGTTCTCACGGCTTCCCGAAGGATCAATCCACAGTTTCAACCAGATGAGCCTGATGTTCCTCAAGCAGTACTCAGTGTACATCGAGAAAGACATTTCAGACGTAGATATGTGGAGCATGACCCAGGGTCCAAACGAATCCCTCCGACAATTCATTGATAGATTCAAAGAAGTAATATCATGGATGGTGGTAACCGACAACACCGCAATCGCCACCCTAAAAAATGCGGTATGGGGAGAGTCCGAATTCAGAAAGGACCTAATATTGAACCCGCTAGCAACAATCAACGATGGGCTCCAGAGAGGAAAGGTGTTCGCACAGATAGAAGAAGATCTAATTGAAATGCAGAAACGAACCCGAGAAAGGGGTCAAGTGACTCAAGCCGCTACCCCGAAGCGAGGCCCCCCGGTGAGTAATCAAATGTTTTTGCAGGAAGACCTAAGAGTGGACCTTGGAACCAATGGAAACGACCTGAGGATCAGGGAGGCGTCAAAAATCATTGCGATTACCACAACCAAGATGGATACTCCACCGAGGAATGCAGGAGCTTCAAGTCTGTCCTTTTCAACAAATACCAGTCTGGGGAATTGGTGGAACCTGGCAAGGCGAGGACGACCAACTTCAAACAGGGGACATAAGAACAAGCCGAAGAGGTTAACCCCCCCAAAACGAGATTGAGAAGAACTACCTCAAACGGCGCCGACCCCGCCATTCAAAAAAACGAATCAATATGATCTTGGGGAACCACTAGTTCGACTTAAACTCGGTAACCGCAATCAAGGCATATGGTCGCACAGCTGCATCTTGTGAGAAATGGCAAATCAAGCCCTTAGAGACAGGCGAACCTATAACATTCGACGAAATGGACACAACAGGACTCGACGTCCCTCATGTCGATCCCTTGGTCATCGAGTTGATCCTTGAAGAGTACGAGATTGCGAGAGTGCTCATAGATACAAAGAGCTTGGTAGATTTAATTTTCAAAGAGACTCTGGAAAAAATGGACATAGACCTCTCACGCATCAAAGGACTACCTGCACCATTGACCGGTTTCACCAGCGAAACATCCATGACAATCGGAACCATCAAACTATTGATGCACGCAGCTGGGGTATCAAGGATGATCGAATTCACAGTAATTGACAGACCGGTAATATACAACGCAATTCTGGGGACACCATGGATAAACGCAATGAAAGCTTTCCCATCTACGTACCACCAATGCGTCAAATTCCCAACCAAGGATGGAATTAAAACGATCAAAGGAAGTCAAAGGTCAATCCGAGCTTGCTACCTAGCCGAGCTCAAACTCAGAGAAAAATCCTTATAGCAACTACAGATAGGGGAGCCCACCCCATGTGCGAAGCTAACCTACGAGGAACCTAAGCTTGACGAGGTGACGCAATACTGCATATACCCAGGGCATCCAGAGCGCTGCGTCGGCATAGGATCGAAACTCCAAAAAGACTTGAAAGAGGAACTGAACTCCTTTCTCAAGGAAAATAAGCACACCTTTGCGTGGAACATGGCAGACATGCCAAGAATATGCTTGACATGATGTTTCACGAGCTGAACATATACCCAATTTACAAGCTGTTTAAACAGAAAAAGCACAAGCTGGGGGCCGAGCGGGCTCAGGCAGTCAGAGACGAGGTAGAAAAATTTCTAGGAGCGGGCTCGATTACAGAGGTGAAATACCCGAAATGGCTGGCCAATCCCGTAGTGGTAAAGAAAAAGAATGGAAAATGGAGAGTCTGCATAGACTTCACCGACCTGAACAAAGCGTGTCCCAAAGATAGTTTCCCATTGCCAAACATAGATCAGCTCGTCAAAGCCACAACCAGCTACAATATGCTCTCATTCATGGACGCCTTCTTAGGCTACAATCAGATACTCATGCACCCCGACGATAGGGAAAAAACCGCTTTCACTACGGATAGGGGAATCTATTGTTACAAAGTGATTCCTTTCGCCTAAAGAATGCAGGCGCAACCTACCAGCGTTTGGTCAACAAAATGTTCTCAGAACAGCTTGGAAAAAAATGGAAGTCTACATAGACGACATGCTCGTCAAATCTTCCGACGAAGATAGCCACATCGGCGACCTGCGCACCTGTTTCCAAATACTCAACACCTGCAGGATAAAGCTGAACCCGGCCAAATGTACGTTCTCGGTAACCTCAGGAGAATTCCTCGGCTACTTGGTGACGAGAAGGGGGATCAAAGCCAACTTGAAACAAATCAACGCGCTATTAAGAATGCCATCACCAAAAAACACTAGAGAAGTGCAGAGGCTGACTGGGCGCATAATCGCCCTGACCAGGTTTATATCCAAATCAACTGAAAAATGCCTTCCATTTTACAACCTCCTAAAAGGGAACAAAAAATTCATTTGGGATGAGAAGTGCGAATCGGCGTTCAAAGAGTTGAAAACCTACCTCATGACACCACCAGTCCTCTCAAAAACCCAAAAGGGGGAGACGTTATACCTTTACATAGCGGTATCATCCCACGCGATCAGCTCAGTTCTCGTACACGAAGAGTTAGGCAACCAAATGCCAATCTTCTATCTCAGCAAAATCCTATATGATGCGGAAACCAGATACCCGACGATAGAGAAGCTGGCCCTGGCTGTGGTGCATTCAGCATGAAAATTGCTATTTATTTCCAATCTCATTCAATCGTAGTGTATTCAAACCAACCTTTGCGAACAATCTTGCACAACCCGAATAAGTCTGGGAGACTATCCAAGTTGGCTGTCGAGCTCAGTGAGCATGATATACAATTCAGGAGTCGGACATAGGCAAAGTCTCAAGTCTTGGCCGATTTCCTAATAGAATTACCACCTGAGATGAATCCGGCAATACAACCAGATGAAGCAAAGTGGTCGCTATACGTAGACAAGGCAAGTTTGAAACACGGTTCCGGAGTAGGCGTACGCTTGGTCTCCCCAACATGAGAGATGGTTGAGCAATCGTTTCGATTAGATTACACGGCTTCAAATGACGAAGCCGAGTACGAAGCGATGATCGCCGGGCTACGATTGGCAACGGCAATCGGAGCTTAGCAGGTAACAACTTATTGCGACTCTCTGTTAGTAGCAAACCAATTCAACGAGGATTACGAGACGAGGGATGAGAGAATGGAAGCGTACTTAGGAGTGGTAAAGACCCTATGTAATGAATTTGCAGATTTTGACCTAGTTATAATCCCTAGAGGCAAAGATATATACTTGCCGACGCCCTGGCTGTATTATCGTCTACTACGAACCCGCAAACGATCAGGGTCATACCAGTTGAGACTATCAACAGGCCGAGCATCACCATCGCAAAAGCCACTTGCATCATCCATGACTCAATCAAGGAATACAATGCCAACCCAGACCCCGAGGACGTCGAAGAGGACGCGATCCCAATGGAAACAGACAAGATTGAAGTGGAAGTAGACTGGCGACTCGAAATACTAGCTTACATAACAGATGGGATCTTTCCACCAAAGAAGTGGGACGTCAGAAAACTTAAGGCCAAAAGTGCTAGATACACCCAGCTAGATGGCAACCTCTACAA
>OVBE01016009.1:0-11157 GCA_900406425.1 Iberis pinnata | reverse complement strand
CGAAATTGATTTCCAACTGTGATATACTCATCAAAGAGTTTGGTCAAAACTTTTTTTTACCGAGCTAGAAAATTCTTTGGCTTCATCACTATCTTTCCCATATAACTTTTCAAAACCGATAGATGCAAATTTCATTTTGTTCCTAGGATCAAAAATACTAGCGATAATTAGAATCTTATTTATTTGCTTCAACCCACCCCAATACTTATCAAACTTGTCTCTCATTAACATTGCCTTAGCCTTCAATTTTCCATCAACACTATTGCACAAAATATCCAGATTTCTCTGAATTGTCACTATCTCAGCATAACACTTGTACGAGTTGACACTAGTAGAAGCAGAAACCACTAGAGTTGAATTATAAAAGATAACCAAAAACTTGACTAACCTCTCACATTCATCCCAATCGTGTGAAGTAGGTGGTCCAATCCTCTTTTTATCATCCATTTTTTCTGAAAAATAATCATTGTAGAGTTTATCCTCAGCTTCCATCCTACTAAATGCTACTTTAAAATTTATTGCTCTAGTTATCATAAGGTAAGTAGAGTTCCGCCTTGTTTTACAATCCAAAGGCAAACTCCCTTTTTACATTTTTCCTGATTCCACTTTTTTATCAAAAGAATCCAACCTGCTTGATGAAGATCTGACATAATTCACACTATTCTTAATAGCAGCTACACTACTATCCATTGCCTGTAATCCATCTCTCACAACCAAGTTAATTATATGAGCACAACAACGCAAATGCATTAATTCACCACCTAACACCAAAGAATCACTTCCTTGCAAACTAAATTCACTCTAAAATTTCTTTAAAGCATTAGTGTTTGTAGTAGCATTATCAACTGTGATTGTGAATATTTTCTTAATATCCCATTCAGACAAACATTGGAGAAGGACAACATATATAGTGTTACCTTTGTAATCACATATGTGCTTGAAACCAATAATAAGCTTCCTTAAACGCCAGCTTGCATCTATAAAGTGTGCAGTGATTACCATATAACTAGCTCCAGTTGTAGGAGCAACTCATATGTCGGTTGTAAGAGAAACTCTCTGGTTATTGGAGTTTATAACCTTCATCATAGCAGCCCTTCTATTAGCATAAATCTCTGCTACATCCCTAGTGCAGGTCCTCCTTGAATGTGGCTTATACAGTTTCACCTTAGTGCAAAAATGTTTGAAAGCCAGACTTTCTATGAAAGAAAAAGGCAATTCACCAAGCACAATCATCTCGTTCGCAGCTTCTCTAAAAACACTTTCTGAAACCCTTGACAGTCTAAGATTACCCCCATCTCCATCAAGTTGCAACACATTTTGTGTCTGATTTTTAGAATCATTCCATGCTTTTTATTCTTTGCAGATTCCTAAATGCTTCTTCAAACAGGTGGTCCCATTGTATGTAGCACAACCCATCTCCCTTTGATAATATAGACATTTGCACTTGTTCTTGTTATCCGGTAGACGTGTGAAATGTTCCTATACCAAAGACCTTGTGCTAGTCGAATTCTTCTTATGTTTACTCTTCTTTGGAACTGAACTATCCCCATCCACGTTTTTCCTTTTGTTTCCACTTCCTGCTTCTTCTTCTCTATCATCAATTTTTGGTATACATCCGACGATTTCTTTAAGTAACTCTTGTAACCATATCGCCTGTTTTTCCGCTTCTGTTGCGTTCTGCTTCACAAGAAGATAATGCAACAATTTCTTGTTTCTGTGAACACCAAGTAATAGGACATTCATTGAGATAGAATACATGCCCTGTCATACTTCTTCCATTATCATGATCTTCATTATGACTACTATCGCTGTATCATACTAGACTTGTCTCCTTATTTCGTTTATAGATGAGACCGTAACCCAAAGTTCCCTTTAAATACCTGAGCACTTTTTTTAAAACGGCTCCATGTGATTCTTTTGGGTCCTGCATATACCTGCTTAATACTCCTACCCAATAAGAGAGATTACGTCTAGTGTGCAACAAATATCTTAGATACCCGATATTTCTTTTGAAAATCGTTTCATCTATGCTTGTTTCTTCTCGTGCTTTTGATAACTTCATACCTGTATCCATCGGAATATGCGATGCATTGCATTCATTCATATAACTTTCTTCTAAATTTTTTTTCCAGCATATCGTTCTTGACTCAGCGATATTCCAATTTTTATGTTGACTCACTTCTATCCCAAGATAGTATGTCAATTTTCCTAAATCACTCATCTCAAATTTTGTTGACATCTTTTTCTTAAACTCAAGTATCGATTTCAACAAATATCCTGTGACTAGTAAATTATCAACATATACTGCGACTAAAAGAGGATTTACTCCTTCTTTCTTGCGATATAATGATGCTTCTTTAGTACATCTCTCAAACTTCAATTCTATGAGAATACTGTTTAGCTTATTGTTCCAAACTCTTGGAGCTTGTCTTAATCCATACAATGCTTTCTCTAGCTTATAAACCTTTTCTTCACTTCCTTTAACTATGAAACCATCAAGTTGTTTCACATAGACTTCTTCCTTTATCTCACCATGCAAAAAGGCTGTCTTAACATCCAGATGATGTATCTCCCATCCATTAGAAGCCGCCGACGAGATAATGAGTCTAATGGTTTTGATTCTTGCTACAGGTGCAAACACTTCATCGAAGTCTATCCCATGTTGTTGAACATATCCTTTAGCTAATAATCTTGCTTTATACTTGTTTATGCTTCCATCGACATTGCGTTTAAGCTTAAATACCCACTTAATTATTATTGCCTTAGCACCACTTGGAAATTTTGTCAACTTTCATGTATTGTTCTTCTCTATCGAAATATCTCAGCCTTACAAGCTTCTAACCATTCTTTCGTTTCTTTAGCTTCACTAAAATCACATGGTTCTTCATCAGTCATAAGTAACAATCTTGTTCCTTCGGTTTTAACGTGAAGAACATAATCATTCAAGTAAGATGGTTTCGTGCTTTGCCTTGTAGATCTTCTCAGTTTTTGGTCATCATGTTCGTTAGCTACATGATTTTCATCATGTCCGATTTCCTCTCCTTGTTCTTGAAACTCTCCATTCTCGGTTTCAGATTCAGTTTCTACCCATTCTTTCTCTGTTTCATGAACATTGTTGTCATCATGATTGTGATTTTTGGTAAAATTAGCTTGATTATCTTCTGTATTTCAAATTCTATATTGAAAGTTCTGACTTGACTTGGTATAGTATCACTGGTTTTGTTCCAATCCCATTGTTTTCTTTCATCAAAAATCACATCTCTACTGACAATGACTTTGCGTTTTGTGGGATCATATAATCTGTAAGCTTTTGTTCCCGGCTCGATGCCTAGATGCAAAAGTGCTCTAGATCTATCATCTAATTTTTTTTTTCCAGATTTTGTGCTTCTACCTTTGTGTATCCAATGCACCCGGATATTCTCAAATGCTCTATATTCGGTTTTCTTCCTCTGAGACACTCGTAAGGCGTTTTCTCAATCAAGTCTCTTGTTGGCATTCTATTTATGACAGGTCGAATGTCTCACTGCTTCTCCCCAAAGATAATTTGGTATGTTCATGTGCTTTACGATACTTCTTGTCATTGCTAGTAGAGTACGATTCCTCCTTTCTACTACTCCGTTTTGTTGTGGTAAATATGGGGCTGTGAGGTGTCTTTTTATTCCAACTTTATCGCAAAACTTCTGAAAATCGTGAGATAGGAATTCGCCTCCTCTGTCTGTATGAAAACATTTTATTGTTTTCCCTATCTCTTGTTCTACTTTTGACTTGAAGTTTTTGAACTTTTCAAAAGATTCACCCTTTTCTTTTACAAGTATTGTCCACATGTATCTTGAGTAATCATCTATAAGCACAAAGATGTATCTTTTTTTGACCTGATGTCGGTGGAGTTATCGGTCCACGTAAATCTCCTTGTATGATTTCTAGTATTTCTTTAGCACGAAAGCTTGTTGTCTTGGGAAAGCTTCTTCTTATTTGTTTTCCAAGAAGACATGAAGTACACATCTCCTTTTCTACAGTAATGTCTTGCATTCCATTGGCTAGATTATTCTTTATCATTGGCTTCATGTTATTGAAACCTACATGTCCTAACCTTGCGCGCCATCTTGATGATTCGTTGAGCTCTATAGTCTGTAGACATCGATTATCTTTCAGCTCCATAGCTACTTTGTATAGTCGATTCTTTGATCTCTTGGATTTTACAAGGAGTTTACCTTCTTTATCATACATGTGCAAGTGATCCCCTTTCATGTTGATCTCACATCCTGATTCTATGGCTTGTCCTAGACTTATAATGTTACTTTTCAAATCTGGAATATAGTATACATCTGCTAGTACCTTCTTTCCACCGTCTTTACTTATAAAGAGAATAGATCCTTTTACTTTGATGTCCACTCTTGAATCATCTTCAAATCTAACATTCCCTGTTATCTCTTTGTTTAATTTCGAAAAATATGTGAGATTACTAGTAATATGGTTACTTGCCCCATTATCTAGGTACCATATGTTTTCTTCAGCAGCATGTGTCTCGAATTTGTCAGGTAATACATTATTTTCATTAAGAAAGACTATTTCATGCATCATCAGTTCATCAACATCTTGTGATTCAGTATCGTCTTCTTCACTACCTTCTTGTGCTTCTTGTAGTTTAAGTAATCTATATGGACAAACAGATGCGTAATGACCTGACTTGTCACATCTATAGCAGATAATCTTCGATTTGTCCCTTGTGCCTTGTTGATTGCAAAACCGTCCCTTACCTCTTCCTCTTCCAAAACGACTACCTTGACCTCTTCCTCTTCCTTGGTCATTGTATCCTTGCGTCATATTAGAATCTGACTTTGTGAACATAAGTTTCGACTGTTCTTCTACATTGAATTCATCAATGTTGATTCGTTCTTCACAAGCTTTGAGCCTTCCTACAATATCTTTAAAGCTTGTCTTCTTGAGATCTAACACTTCTTCTAACGCCGCAATTATAGTTATAAATTTTCTCTTGGTAGGCTGTTTAGAAATTTCTTCACCAATTTTACTTCATCGAAACTCTCACCTAGAGCTGATGCCTTAGCTACTATCTCTAATAGTTTTCTGGAAAAGAGATCAATGCTCTCTGTCTCTTTCATCTGAAGTCTGTCGAATTCTGCAGTTAGTGTTTGAAGACGAGCTTCTTTTACTCTCTCAGCGTCAATATGCCTAGACTGGATTGCCTCCCAGATATCTTTTGACGTCTTATGATCACCAACTTGTATCACAAGGTTTTCTGATATGGATTGAAAGATGAGAGCTCTTGCTAGATCATCTTTCTCACTTTCTTCTACTCCGGGATCTAATGCTTCCTAGACTTTGTTTACCTTGAGAGCGGCTTTCATACGCATTGCCCAGTACATGTAATTTGTGTCATTTAGCATGGGATACCGAAGGCCGCTACTCTTAGCATTGCCGGATGGAACGATCTCTCCCATCTTTCTTCTCTTCGATTTTGTTTGATTCAACTAGTAAGCTCTGATACCAATTATTGAATCAATTAGATCAAAATATGCACTTTAGGGTTTAAGAGAATAATAACAACTTTTATTAGATTAAGAAAATAACTCAAAACTTAATCTCTCTCTCTCAAAACCTAAACTCAAATCTCATAAGTTATGCCACATCTAGACATCTCCTTATATAGTCTCCTATTTCCTATTCCTAATTGGATTTCTATAAGATTACATAATCTCCTAAACATATATAGATAACTCCTAAATATATTGTAGATATTCTCCTAACTTTATCTTCTCCAAACTTAAATAGAAAATATATAACTTGATCCTCAAGTTTCTTTTAAGCTTATCCTAACAGTCACTGGAGCCAAGACTTTGCAAGGCGGCAGCTACGCTGGATATCTCATCTCCGGCAACGAATCCCATCAAGTTTTGATGATCGGACCAGTACTTAATATTAGCAACACATTGTGTAGGTTGTGTCTGGTAAAATATTTTAGAAACCAGTAGCTCTCCTTCTCTCTCGATCCCTTCATTAAATCCCCAAATGATATTGATGCATTACCCAATTTGTCTTCTCTGGTCGTCGGTTCTTGCCATAATTTGTGTAAAGTAGTAATATCTTTTTGCAACCTCTTTGTTGACCGTTGATCATAACTGCTCTTGTTTTTCTGGCTTTGTGCCATCTAGTTTCTGATGATAATTCGGAATCATGATCGGTTTGGATGATCTTACGTCTTTTTCTTTTCCCCGTTGTATAAGCTCTTGATGTAAGATTAATTTTGGGGTCATATATGTATATAATAAAGTTTTAGAGTCATTATTTAATAATTCAAATACTATGTGGTCACTTTTGTAATAAAGTAAAGACTTGAGGCATAAGTGTTATGAAATATTTATGTGTGGATAATTTTTGTAATTTCTAATTTGATGAAGGGCCAAATTAGAAATTAGTTCTCTATAAATAGAGGGTTATGGTTCCCTAAGAACCCTAGCCGTAAATTCTCTGCATCCCATCACCAGAGATCTAAAATTCTAAGCATGGATTCATCAGGTACGCTTCCGCTTCTGTCTTTAATCATCATATTTTGATATGGATTAAGGCTATGGATTTATAAAATTCCAACAATTGGTATCAGAGCTACCATATTCAGTTTCTTTTGATAATCAGATTTTATTAAAAGAACTTTTGGATTTATCTGATTTATATCAGTAAATTCGGATTTTATTTTGGTGAAAATTTATGATTGTTGAATCTGATTTTTCTGTAAGTTTATGCTTGAAAAATATCTTGGAATCTGTGGTTAAGTTTATATTGATGTTTTGATCTGAAACTAAAGCTAAAAAAAAAAAAAAAAAATTAGTTTTGAAGTTTTAACTCATTCTGGCTAGAGATTTTCGAAACTAGATTTGTTTTTCGGAAATCTCGAGTTAAAATTTCGTTCATATTTGTTCTGTTTTTTTTGGGTGGCTGGATTTTATTTTTTAGGGTTCCTATTGTTTCAGAACTCCTAGGTTAAAGAAAAATAAAACGCAACACTTTATTAATTCGTACTCGGCCTGTTTTGTTATTTTTTAAAAAGCCCAGTAAGAAGAAGAGGAGGTGGTACCCACGTCAGTGAGACCCACCTTCGGTAAATGCGCTTAAAATTCTGCATTTGATTGGGTTCGAACCCAGAATCTGGTGCAAGAAGATTTTTTTTTTTTCCCCTTCTTCAACCACTAGGCTACTGAATCATTCTTAAATAAAGAACCCACATAATCTTTGTTATATGTCTATGTAAGAATATAATTAAATATAAACAATTAATAAATAAAATTTAAATCAATAATTAAATTTGATTGTACATGTTTAATATTGGAAGTGATTTACTTTGAATCAACATGTTGCCGAAGTGACATTTTTGAGGATATTTTGTCATGAAAAATATTAAATGTTTTTTATATATGTATATTTATGCGAATATTAAATCGGTCCAAAAGAAGGTTTATATTTGGCCAAATTACATATATAATTGTGATGGTGAACACGTGATGATTATCTAGATAGAAACATGTGAATGATAAATCGGCCCAAAGGAAGGTTTATTATTTATTATGAATTATCGTCAGTGTTTGATCATTACAACAAGAGTACCGCTAGTGGTTAATATTACTGTCCAAAGATTGGATATTAATGTTACATTTGGTATCTTGGATGGGTTGTACATTTTTTTGCTATTTATTATTGGTTTCTTCAGTTAGTGAGTATTAATTAAATTTTTTGTTCTCTCTTTCAGCGAATATTGTTGCTATATCTGCTAGTTTAGGATCAATTCCAAAACTTACGGGCTCCAACTATAGTGAGTGGAAAAATAAAGTTCTGATTATTTTTGGGTGTATGGATCTTGACCTTGCGCTAAGGATGGAACAACCTGTTTCTCCTACGGATACCAGCACTGCTGAGTATAAGTCCGTTTATGATAAGTGGGAACGTTCTAACCGTATTGGTCTAATGATCATTAAGGATNAGGACACCATTCCAGAAACCTTTAGAGGTGGTGCAGAGATCAAAGATCTCAAAAAGTTCCTTGCTGAAATGGACCTCCGCTTTGTAAAAAGCGATAAGGCGGAAATAAGCGTGCTTTTGCATCGCTTTAGTACGATGAGGTACCATGGCAAAGGAAACATGAGGGAGTACATTTTGGAAATGTCCAATATTGTTTCTAAACTCAAGGCACTTAAGAATGAGCTTCCAGATGAAGTGCTCATATTCTTTGTCTTGAAATTTCTTCCTCCTCAGTTCAATCAATTGAAATCTAGTTACAACACACAGAAGGGGCAATGGTCTCTCAATGAGCTCATTGCATATTGTGTGCATGAGGAAGATCAGATGAAACAAGAAAAGACTGAAAGTGCTCATATGGTTTACACCTCTAAGGGTCAGGGCAAAAGAAAGAAACCTGAGGTCGTTAAGAATGAAGCTGCTAAAGGTCCAAGTCAAAAGAAGCAGGCTAAGGGTAAGTACACCCGTTCCTTTTGCAGGAAGGCTGGACAACTAAAGAAGGACTGCCAAAAATACCATGCTTGGCGTGGAAAGAAGGGTATGTCCTTAGCTATAGTCTGTTCTGAGGTCAATTTAGTTGATGTACCCAGAAACACTTGGTGGTTAGACTCAAGTGCTACTACTAACATCAGTGTTTCATTGCAGAGTTGCCTGAGCTACCGAAAACCAATTGATTCTGAAAGACGCATTCATGTGGCTAAGGGGATTCTGGTGGATGTGGAGGGAGTCGCACATTTTAGATTGTTTTTTAGTTCTGGTCATTTTTTAGATTTGAAAGACACTAAAGTTGTACCGTCTATTAGACGAAATTTGGTTTTCTGGTTCTTTTTTTGGACAGACTTGGCTATTCTTGTCTAACTGAGAATGGAGTTGCTACTTTGTCTTTAAATTCAATCTTTATAGGAACCGGTAAACTTTTGGATAATCACGATCTTTACTTGCTTGACACTATAAACTATAAAGATGAAAGTTTAAATGTCACAAGAGGTACTAAACGTAAATTTGAAAATGCAAATTCAGGAACTCTATGGCATAAGCGCCTAGGTCACATCTCTAGAAATAGAGTTGAGCGACTTGTGTCAGATGGTATATTGAGTTCTATTGACTTCAATAATTTTGATGTCTGTGTGGATTGCATTAAAGGTAAACAGACTAAACATAAGAAACTAGGTGCATATAGAGCTACAAATATCCTTGAGTTGATACATACAGATATTTGTGGACCGTTTCCTTCTCCATCTTGGAACGGTCAACGATACTTTATATCATTCATAGACGATTATTCTCGATATGCATACTTATTTCTTATTCATGAAAAATCAGAATATTTGGACGTGTTCAAGAAATTTAAGGTTGAAGTTGAGAAAAAACTTAACCGAAGGATAAAGTCTGTCAGATCTGATCGTGGTAGTGAATACTACGATCGGTATGATGGTTCAGGTGAACAGCGTCCAAGACCATTTTCTAGATACCTAGAGGAGTGTAGTATTGTACCACAATACACAATGCCTGAGTCTCCCAGCATGAATGGTGTTTATGAAAGAAGAAATCGTACTCTTAAGGAAATGGTAAGAAGCATGATTAGTCACTCTACCTTACCTGAATCACTCTGGGGAGAGGCATTAAAGACTGCAGCTTATATTCTTAATATGGTACCAACTAAAGCAACTGTAAAAACTCCTTATGAGCTTTGGACTGGAAGAAAACCCAGTCTAAAGCATTTTCATATATGGGGATGTCCAGCTGAGGCTAGGCCTTACAAGCCATATGAAAAGAAATTGGACTCCAGAACTGTGAGCAGTTACTTTATTGGTTATTCAGAACGATCTCGGGGCTATAAATTTTACGATCCCACACAAAGAAATATTTTTGAGACGGGAATTGCTACATTCTTTGAGGATGATGAATTTGGGGGGGGGGAGAAATAATGTTAGGGATATCACATTTGAGGAAGAATCGGTTCCAATGCCAATACCGATTCATATAGTTGCTTTTGATAAAGCAAATTTAGAACCTCAAGTTGATAATAAATTTCTTCCTCCAACTCAAGATGTTGATAATATCCAACGTGAAGGTTTAGAACCTCAAGTTGATAACGAGGTTCTTCATCCAACTCAAGATGTTGATAATATCCAACATGAAGGTTTAGAACCTCAAGTTGATAATGAGGTTCTTCATCCAAATCAGGATGTTGATGATATCCAACATGAAAGTCAAATTCAAAATCCTCAGGAAGTGGTGCAAAAAGATCAAGTTGCTTTGCGACGATCCACTAGGGTAAGAAAAAATGCTATTTCATATGATTATATAGTATTTCTAACGGAACACGAGGAAATCAAACTCTTGTGGAAGATGATCCCATCAACTTCCGTCAGGCTATGAGTTGTTCCATTTCAGATAAGTGGACTGAAGCAATGAAAGAAGAGTATCATTTTATGCTAGACAATAAGGTTTGGGACCTTGTCCAGTTACCAGAAGGAAAGAAACCCATTGGTTGCAAATGGATATTTAAAACCAAGAGGGATTCGAATGGTAATTTGGAAAGGTATAACGCTCGTATAGTAGCAAAAGGCTATACTCAGAAGGAAGGAATTGACTATAAAGAGACCTTTTCTCCAGTTTCTTCAAAGGACTCTTTTAGGGCAATTATGACCCTTTTTGCACATTATGATTTAGAGCTTCATCACATGGATGTCAAAAAAACGTTTCTTAATGGTGACATTGATGAAACAATTTATATGGAGCAGCCTGAAAACTTTGCCTTAGGTGATGCAAAGAAAATGGTTTGCAA
The DNA here is from genome assembly GCA_900406425.1 of Iberis pinnata. Classification (NCBI taxonomy): domain Eukaryota; kingdom Viridiplantae; phylum Streptophyta; class Magnoliopsida; order Brassicales; family Brassicaceae; genus Iberis; species Iberis pinnata. The sequence continues at coordinate 341 of OVBE01016009.1, read as the reverse complement.
ATTGACAAAATCCATCTATGGGCTAAAACATGCGTCTCGTCAATGGTACCAAAAATTTCATAAGATCATCATCTCCTTTGGGTTTGAGGTGAATTTGGTTGAAGATTGTTTGTATCAAAAGTGAGCAAGTGTATCTTCCTGGTTCTATATGTCGATGACATATTATTGGCCACTAATGATNGACATATTATTGGCCACTAATGATATAAGCATGCTGGTTGAAACCAAGAGATTTCTTAAAGAAAATTTTGAGATGAAAGATCTTGGTGTGGCATTTTTTGTCATAGGAATCGAGATTCATCGAGATCGTTCTCGAGGAATTCTTTGATTGTCACAAAAGA
>OVBE01016008.1:0-11157 GCA_900406425.1 Iberis pinnata | reverse complement strand
AAGTACTTGTCCTGCAAATTCACCAAGACGAAAGATGGCTCCTTCGGAGTAATGGTTAACAGGTATATTTCGAATTCTAACCCATACATCATAGTAGGTGAGATAATCAGGTGTTGGATTCGCAGTCCATCTTTCCATAAGTATAACCCACTGATCGTATGTTTGAAGTCCTTTTTCTAGAACTGCTTCCAGATCTTGCTCATATTTAAAAATAAATTGGAATCAGTCCTGGGATAAGGCCACACCTCTTACTCTGTTGGTTAGTTGCCATTTTCTTGGTAATTCGTTAATTAAGTTGTTCATCGATTGACAAGCTGGATTAAGGAGCTTACCCATTAAGCTTATCTTGTTTTGCTCAGCTGAGCTGAATTCCGGTATGTCCGGTAGGTCGTATGGTTCTTCACCATCTTCTAGAGTCATTTTGTTAACCTGATTGAAAAGAGCTTCGGACATTGAAGTCAGCAGAGAAGGCAGAGATGGAGCTAGAGTTGATGTCTGGAAGAGAGTGAACGAGAGAGGAAGATCGGATGGGTTGATTAGCAGTAGAGAAATCTGGTGAGGGTAATCGTGAAGATGAGAAAAAACAGGTACTGTTAAGATTGGAAAGGATCTTTTTGCTAGGAGGAGGAAAAGTTCTAAGCTCTAATCTATTAGTGAAAGACACTAAGTCAATTAGAGAGTTCTAAGCTCTTTAGATAAGAGAGTTCCATTAAAATGTTTATATCTAGACTTCAGCTTTTCATTCAATTCAGTTAAATATAATAGTTAATCTTCAGTCTTAATTTTAATATATTATTTACGAATATATATATATTATCTATGATAACTATGCTTGGTCAAATTATTTAAAATAATAATTTCTTCTAAGATACCGATGAAAATAACAAGTATGAATCATATAAAAATATTAAAATGTAGAAAATTATTCAGAAAACATATGTAAACATTGATATAGATTCTATTTTTTAATATAGATAAAAATACAAACAAAAATATATAAATAATTAGCTTTTAGTAGTAGAAACAATCAGTCACTAGTATGTGTATTGTGTAACATGTCCTGAATAGACATCTCATGATCTCAACATTTCATGGTATTTTTCTTTACCAGATTTTAATTTAGATAGATATTTTTTATTTCTTTCAAAAAAAACCAAATAAAAATAATTAGCTTTTAGTAGTAGAAAAATTCAATCACTAATAATTTTTGTTATTAATCTCCCAAAATCTTTTAATATATTAACTTGGTTATACATCAGATAAATTTTTTATTCTTATAGTAAACTAATATATAAGTTTCTGTCAAATTTATACAAATTTTTGTATTACAATTTCAGTCTTTACTTTCAGTATGGAGTTTGAAGAAAATCATAAATTATTTTAAATTTCATGTTAATTCAGATTCACAATTACCAGTTAGACACCCCCACACGCGTATATAAATTAGTTACCGTTATAAATTGGTATTTTTTTACATAGTTTAGTGATGCAAGTCTAACTATTTAATCAAATAGAGATTTGCAATTTTCTTTATGTTATCGACCCATCATGTTAAAGATTTCGAACAAATATGAGAGACACATCTCAATTATTCGACACTTCGACATATATATCCTAACTTAGTGCTAGAATTGATAAAAACACCTTAGCTTTATTGATATCATGTATGTAGTTTATATAGGACGTACAAGATAGTTGAGGATAACTACAAAATATATTAAGAAGATATATATTAAAGATACGATATATATATCAAAGATATGTAATATTTGTAACACTCTCCCTCAAGTTGGAGCATGAAGATCGCAAATGCCCAACTTGCCCATCAAATAAGCGAACTGTTGTTGACCAAGTGCTTTCGTGAGTATATCTGCGAGTTGCTCAGTGGTTCGAACATGAGAAGTAACTAGGTTGCCTGAAGTAATCTCGTCACGAATGAAATGACAAATGATTTTCAATGTGTTTTGTCCGTTCACGTAAAACGGGATTGGATGCAATATGTAATGCATATGTGCTATCACAAACCAATCTCATTGGCGTGGAATGATTGATGCCTAGAGATAGCAAGAGCTCTTTGATCCATAGAAGTTCTTGAGTGGCGAGAGACATAGATCGATACTCCGCTTTAGCATAAGATCTTGATACTCGTGGTTGCTTCTTTGTCTTCCAGGAGATAGAGGAATCTCCCAAAAGAACGACATAATTGCTTAGAGAACGCCGAGTGAGTGGACAAGCAGCCCAGTCCGAGTCGGAATATGCAGTAAGTCGTAGATCAGCATCAGAGGAAAGTAAAATACCTTGGCCAGGATAACCCTTCAAATATTTAACAACACGTAACGCTGCGTCCCAATGTACTTGACGAGGAGTTTGCATAAATTGTGCTAGAATATGGACAGAGTAGCTCAGTTCGGGTCTTATGAGAGCTAAATATACCAATCGACCAATAAGACGTCGATATTGTGAGATATTTTCATAAAACAGACATGTATTAGAAGCTAATCTATGATGTTCTTCAATCAGTGTTGCCATTGGTCGTGCACCCAACAAACCACATTCTGAGATAATATCAAGACAATATTTACGTTGTGATAAGTAGATGCCATGTGGACTACGTGATACCTCAATACCTAAAAAGTATTTGAGATCTCCTAGGTCCTTCATTTTGAAGCATGCGTGAAGGTAGTCTTTGAATGTAGTAATCACCGTCGGATCATTACCCAATATAACCAAATAATCAACATAAATTAAAATGTGTAGTACCGTTGAGCCACGAACCCGAGTAAAAAGAGAGTATTTCTTTCGACATTGAAGAAATCCGTAAGCAAGCAAAGCTTTGGATAGCTTAGAGAACCAACATCGTGGAGCTTGACGAAGACCGTATAAAGATTTATGTAGACGACATACCAACGAAGGATCGGAAGGTTGAAAACCGAGAGGAGGTTCCATGTAGATTTCTTTGTATAGATCGCCATGTAAAAACGCATTATGAACATCCATCTGTTGAATATGCCAGTTCTTAGCGGAAGCAACTTTTAAAAGAATACGAATTGTATTCATTTTAACAACTGGAGCAAAAGTCTCCGCATAATCAACCCCCTCTTTTTGAAAATTCCCCATCACTACCAATCGGGCTTTGTAGCGCTCAATGGATCCATCGGCTTTATATTTTATACTATAGACCCATTTTGAAGCTAAAGCTTTCTTACCATAAGGTAGTGAAGAGAAAGACCATGTCTTGTTCTTCTCAAGTGCATCTACCTCTGAACACATTGCAGTACGCCATACTTGATATTTAATGGCATCTTTAAAATAAGTTGGTTCTTCGCCAAGGCTTATAGTAGCTAGAAATGTTGCATATTTAGTGGAAAAACGGTCACAATTAACAAAATTTGCAAGAGGATAAAGACTTGTACCCGAAGACACAGATGTGGAGAGCGGAGAAGGAGGAACACGGTTTATTGTAGCTTGAGCTGAGTGTGTAACATAAGACTCGAAATGTGCAGGTGTTCTTCGTTCTCGAAGACCACGACGTAATTCTGGTGGCTTAGTAGGTAAAGAAGAGACCACTAAAGATGATTCCAGTATCGGAACTGCAGATTATGTAGGAGTACTATGGCTCTCCCTTGGTTCCACTGATGGTATAAAAGAGACATGATAATCATCATCTGTTATAAGAATTGAAGAGCTACTAGTGAAGTAATTGTTGGTGCACATCTTGAGTAGAAGGAGTGAACGGGAAAGGCGTTTCATGGAAGATAACGTCACGTGAAACAAAGATTGATTTTGTTTCAAGATCAAGAACCTTCCACCCTTTTTGACCTTGAGGATAACCGATGAAAACACATCGCCTACTTCGAGCTTTGAATTTATCCGTTTTGGCCTTTTGTCGTTTTGCAAAACAAAGACTTCCAAAGGTACGAAGAATGGAGTATAACGGTGGTGAGTTATACAATAATTCGTAGGGAGTGCGACCATCAAGAAGAGGTGTTGGAGTGTTGTTATGAAGATATGTTGCTGTTAATATACTTTCTCCCCAATATGTGATAGGTAAATGAATTTGAAAGAGTAAGGCTCGAACAATATTTAAGAGATGATGGTGCTTACGTTTGGCGTGTCCATTTTTTTCGGTGTGCCTACACACGAGGTTTGATGTACGATCCCAACTTCCGCTAAGTAGTTACGAAGACAAGTGTCGTTATCTGTACATAACGTTTTTACTTTCTTTCCAAATTGACGTTCTGTCATCGCGAAAAAGTTTTTAAGCACAAAAGGGACTTCACTTTTAGCTAAGAGTAAATGAGTCCAAGCTGCACGAGAGTGATCGTCTACTATTATAAGAAAGTATTAGGCACCACAAGTGGATGGAACACGGTAAGGACCCCAAACGTCATAATGGACAAGAGAAAAACATTCAGTTGATTTATTATGACTATCAGAAAAAGAGTCGCACGTCTGTTTAGCTTGAATACAAATCTCACAAAGCTCCAGAAAATCAAAACCACTAAAGCCTAAATCAGATACTCTAGAGAAAAATAATGATAAAACGTTCTTGCTAGGATGTCCCAACCGTTTATGCCATAGTGAAACATCTTCAACTTTTATTGTGTTGCGGACGCTTGCTGAATTCATTCCACAAAGACGCTAAACCCCGTTCTCCTCTTCACCTACTCTAATCAGCATCTTCGAAGAACGGTCCAGTATCATACAAACGTTGTCAGTGAACGTAGCATAACAAGAAATCTCTCGTAACAAACGAGCCAAAGAGATAAGTGTGAAAGATAAGTCTGGCACAGATAACACATGATGAAGGAACATATTGCCGCCTAAGTGCATTGATCCTTCTTTAGTAGCCATCGTGTGTTTCCCATTGGGTAAACAACAAGACAAGAGGAAATATATTGAAGATTACTTAGCATATCAACATCACCAGTCATGTGATGTGATGCTCCAGAATCGAAAAGAAAATCTACAATACCAGAGAGTTTTACAGAAGATGATGATGTCTCGGGTTTGAGTGAATTCACGATGGCAGACCACGTTTCTTTGCTAACGCCATGAAGGTTTGGAAAATTAGCAAATGATGTTGCTTGTGCATTGTTTGCTCTTGGTGGAGATGACCTTCCTCGACCTCGGGACTTACCACGACCTCTTCCTCTTCCTTCATGAGTCCTAAAGCCAGCATCATTGTTTGAATCAATCCATCCATCTGGATAACCATGTTTTGCAAAACAAGTGTCAACGGTATGGTTTGTTCTTCCTCAATGAGTACAGAGAAGGTTATTACTCCCTCGAGTGATTGTGGAGATGGCATTAACTCCAGACCGAACAACAAAACTTACGGCATTGACACGTTCCTCTTGTCCTCTTGAAACTGTCAGATGACGCTCTTCTGAAATTAATTCTGAGTAAATCTAATCCAAAATCGGGTTTTGTTCACGTGTAAGACGACCAAGAAGATTCGTACGAGTCGTACCAAAACGAGATGCGTCTAATCCCATAAGAAATTGATGTATACGTTCATGATCACGGCGCGCTAAATGTTTTTGCAAGATTTGGCAATTTTGTTTGTTGCAACAACATCCAATAGCTGGTTCATAGTCATCTAGGTCATCCCACATGACTTTAAGCTTTTCGAAGTAAGTTGTCACATCTTGTCCTTCTTGCCTACAAGAAGTAATATTATATTTCAATTCATGTACTCTAGGTGCGTTACCAGCAGAGAAACGTGTCTTAAGGCTTTCCCACATAACTTTTGCATTGTCAACCACAGATATTGCATGATGAATTTTTGGTTCAATACTTGCATAAAGGCATTCGATTAACATCGAGTTTCCAGTAATCAAACTATCATACTCTGTTGTATTGAGTTATGGTTGTTGTATGCTCTCATCTATAACCCCTAGTTTTTGCTTAGCTCGCAGATTGTTTCTTGCAAGTTTTGCCCAACGCTCATAGTTATCTCCATTCAATAATATTGGAGTGAGAACATGATGAGGATGATCTAAAGGATGTAAGTAATACGGTGATGAGAAGATCTCACTCGTACCAGATTTGGAACTACTTGTTTCAGTGGAGCTCACCATAACGAGTTACAATTATTTTGATTAGTTGAAAGAAAGGAAACACAGGAGAAAGAAGAAGAAAGAGCGATCAATGGAAAAAGATTTTGGTGTTTTAAATCATTTCTAGGTTAAGCTTTTATACCGTACTAGAATTGATAAAAACACCTTAGCTTTATTGATATTATGTATGTAGTTTATATAGAACGTACAAGGTAGTTGGGGATAACTACAAAATATATTAAAAAGATATATATTAAAGATACGATATATATCAAAGATATGATAATATATGTAACACTTAGTTTCTGAACTAAAAGTCTCTCTTTTTGTTTTTTTGAGTAACTCATTTTTCATAATATTTGCGAGAATTGTGATACTAAAATAAGCGTTTAAAACTCATGCATGCTCTTCTGTCTTTATTTCTATCAATGGCATATATATTTGTTTTATGTCATTATAAATTATTGAAAAGACAAACACATTATGAGATATGATGATGGGGTCGTAAATAATAAATATGTCTATATATGATAATATGAAACGATTCAACAAGTTACTTATAAATTCAACCACTTGATTAAAATTTAATGAATACAAAGCATTATAAATCACCATCATTGTTATTCATTAAATGTAACACTGCATAATCATTTTCTTATATTTCTCACATAGTATTAGCATCAGAAAAGCACCTCCATGAGGTCACGAAAAGGTTAACAGACCTCTTAAATTAAAAAACAAACTAAACAGCACAAAATAAAATAAGTTGGTCCTATCCTAGGCTTATGAGGAGAATCTAACGAAAGAAACAACGTTCACATGGAAAAAGACAGTAGGCTTAAAATCAAATTGTTTCTGTTAAAATAATCTTGTTTGGGGTCAATGCATTTGAAAGAGAACATTAATATTATAGGCATTAACAAACAAAAGGTGTCTGTTTTTGAGACCACATGATATAATTTAAGAAAAACACACAAAATTTGGTTTGATTTTGTGGTTGTCTACTTGTTTGTATTGGTTTGCCTTAAGCAATCACTGATATGCTTTCGGCAATTAAATGACAAATTAATCAACTTTAAGCATTCCCCTCATAGAATAGATACTTTTATCTTCACATATATTATTTGTATTTTAAAACATGCATCTTTAAGGAAATTATCGAAATCCAAATAATATTTTCTGACTTGATTTCGCTATAAGTGTAGTCTGTGTAGATATAACTCTAGTAGTAATACGATTTAAAATTAAAAAAATGTTCAAAAACTTCAAAAATTTAGGGATGTGTGGGTCTAAATCTGGAATATTATAATTTTTAATTTCAAAACTTGTTATAATAATAAAAAAATTATTCTCCAACCACAACATTATTTTAGTGTCGTTTTAACATTAAAACAAAAATTTATATTCCATCCACAAAACCAAATATAACATTAAAACCAACGATGAGTTGATCTAGTTATTAAACTCATAGATCCTAAAAACGTAAAAGTCTAGAAGGTCACGGGTTCGATTCACGTTAGGAGGAGTCTACTCTCCAAAAGAAAGTTATATAACATAGTTTGGGTCTCGCCTTGAGAAGATATACACGTTTCGGTCCAGAACTCTCTGGTCATAAATATATATATATATATATATATATATGACATTAAACAAAATATTTATTATTATTACATTATTAAATCAAATCTTCTGTTTATTATTTAATAATTTATTTAAATTATATTAGTTTTATAATTAGTCAATATGATCAATATAAGAAAAACTATTTTGTTGTATTTGGCTTTTTATGTTTTCTTAATTTGAATTTTGATATCTTATGTTTTCAAATATTTCATATAGCTTTATTATGTACTTTTTAATCATAATGCATATTAGATTTAATATCTTATACAAATTAATATTTTATATATTAATATTTAATATAAATATTTCACACCAATCAAAACTGTTAACACAAATAATCAATGTATTACCTATAGATAGATGTTAGTCAATAATTAACATACAATATAATCAGAACTTATTTTAATATAATTAAATGTGTTGTTTTAATGTGAAAATTTAAATAAATAAATAAAGATTTAGCGTCCTTATAGTATCACACCAAATATAGTGTGGTACAGTAACAAAAAAATGAATCATACTATAATAGTGTAAAATATGTAGTTTTATTGGAGATTATCTCAACACTATTAAAATGTTTAGCCGTCCAGTTGGAGTTACTCTTAATATTTGATTTTTATAATTTTGAATAAATAAAAAATTATAAATATTTTTAGCTATAAATCTTATACTTTTCAAAATATAATATTTTTAACTAAGTTTTTAAGTTTTTAGTTTACTAATAAAAATGTGTGAAAACTCTAGAAAATCAAATATTAAAAAACAAAATAAAAACTCAAAAATCAAGTATTAAGGAACATTTTTATAACAAAAATAGCATAATGATAAAGCAAATATCAAGATTAAGTAAATTGGTAAGTAACCAGAGAATTATAAAATTGCATATTCAGTTCATTATATCCCAAATAACCCAATATAGGATCACATATATAAAGCAAATTAACAATGCAGTTTATTTATCTGGTAATGTGCAACATATGTAAAATAAATGAAATGTATAAGATCTATGCATGCATATACTAGAATTTGAGTTTGTGGAGAAAAGATTGAGAATAATAAGAGAGAGCACAAGTTTCAGAATAGAGAGGAATGGGGCATGTGATAAAAGCTCTTATAATAAAAGCGACCACGCTTGTTTTCTTGCAATGATTCGGTCTACTTTCTTTCTCATTTCTGTTTCACTTCTAATTTTAAGTATTTCCCATTTTTCTATGCTTCTTGTTTTTTTCCTTCCTTCTTATATTTATTTTACTTATCTTTTATTCTCAAGCTAAAAATAGTTAACAAATCAAAATTTTAACTGATTATTTTTTATATTAATTTCATATTTACAAATATTTTATCTATAATCTCGACATACAAATCAAGCTTTTTAAATTAAAAATCATTAATACAATACATACTTGGTTCAAAATAATAAGATAGAATTCAAAAACAATAAGTTTCATGTTTGTTTTAGATAAACTCAATGCTTATATTTCTCAAAATTTATATGTTTTGTTTTAATTTTTTTTTATTAATATTTCGTGTTACATGTTATTTGATGTGTTGTATTTCCAATGTATGAATATAAATTATTTTTCAAATTTTTTGTATCATACATACATATTTTCTTATCATTTATTATTAAATATAGAAAATTTAATGATTTTACAAATATTTGTCACATTAATTTTTGAGCCATAATTGGCTGGTCCAGTAGCCCAAATTTTATAAATAGAAGAAAATGTACTCGATATACGAATAATCAGATTCAAACTCTAGCCACAAAGCAACAATGAAGACAAAACTATTATACCATTTGATTTTGATTTTATTTTGGTATATACCATAAATCACTTATACTTTATGGAAAATGCCATAAACAAACATAATTAAAAAAAAAAATGCCACAAATGGCAGTGAAAGAAAGACGATTATGCCCTCCCTCGCGTGGAATGATTAGCGCGGGAAACGGCCTGAGCACTGTTGCTCATCAATGCTAATTAAGAGGTTTAATTAGTGACAAGATGGTTATTACTTGCACCAATGAGATATTAGGCAATTATGTTAGATTTGGTTACCAAATGGAGAATCTTCTTCATTTAGGCATCTTCTTCTCTCGACATTGAAGGCGCTGATTGAAGCAGGTGAGGTTCTTAAATATTTTTTATTTTTGCGTTTGTTATGCTTAAATCGTTGAAAATTGTGTTTAGTTGATAATGATTAGTAGTGGACAAGTTGATGTCATCTTATTTAATGTTTAATTGATAGGTCATCATTGATGGAAGAATCAGTTATGGTCATAGTTGGTGAGTGGGAATGTCTTGAATCAGGATGCTGGCATTTTTGTGTTAGGAAATATATGTATGCCAAATGTGTACACCTGACACGGGAAGACAAGTTTAAAACATTTGTGGAAAAATTTCCGCAAGCTTTTAGGGGTGTGGTGCATAAAGAACAAATAAAGCTAAGCTATTGGGAGAGAAGCTTGGAAGAGGTTTTTACACAAATAAAAATGCCACCTATAACTGTAGAAGACGACAATGGGTTAGAGAGATTCCGAAGATCTAATGCAGAATGTGGTGGGCAGAATATGTACCTGTCCATCGACTCAAAGAACAAGATGGACAAATGCGACCTGTATGGAAGGATACATACGATGGAGTAGGTGATGAAGGTGAGCTTGCAACAGGAAGAAGGAGGTTGACTTATGAATATGAGGATGATGATTTCTTTGAGGCAGTAGACAAATTGGAAATGCGACACAGGGGGCGCAGTGGGTCTGGTGGACAACTGAATGAGGTACAGGCAGACAGTGGACAAGGAAGTGTTTCCATAGTATGTTGTTATCCGGGTCCGAGTAGTAGACAAGAGCCGAATTTGCGTGGACATACTCAAGATGTCAATATACCTGATGAAGGTGGACAAATGGGTGGAATCGTGTTGGGGGGTCAAACTAGTCTGCTAACTGGCGAGGATTCAAGGTCGCGTGGGCATGCACCGGATGCGAATCCACGGGGCTGTAGTCGGGGTCATGCGACAGGTAGAATTAATTGCACAAGGGCACCACCTGTACAAGGAGAGAATGGTGTAGTTGGCGGTATAAGTGGACATCAGGTGCAGGATACTTTGGGTCAGGTGGTTGTGTTCGATGGAACACATGTGACTGCTATTGGAGAAAAATCAGATGAGCATGGACAAAAACGGCAACGCGAAGGGAAAGAACATGTAACTGCGAGCGGGGATAGTGATTTGGAGTCGCAAGATTGTTGGNGTCGCAAGATTGTTGGTATGAAAGTCCAGAAGAGTATAATTTCGATTTGATGTGTGCCCGTATAGACAATGATTACTTGGCACAGTGGGATCCATACGACATATCATCATCGGACACACATGTTTGCGGTTCAGAATGTGAACATATGTGTGAAGAAGAGCTTCATATGGGTGGACAAGTAGGGTGCAAGGAGAACGTTGATGGACAAGAACTGGA
>OVBE01016007.1:0-11157 GCA_900406425.1 Iberis pinnata | reverse complement strand
GTGACGGATACTGACAGATATGTCCGTCAGTAAATTAGAATATATCCGTTGGCAACGATTATATCAACGGATATATTGGCAGAAAGGTATCCTGACGGATCTACTTACGGATTCGTGACGGATATGTCCGTCAGGAAATTTCCGTCACGAATCCGTCAGGAAAAAGTTTTTTTTCTGACGGATATGAATCCGTCAGGTTTCCCTCACTTTTTACAGAGAAACCTGACGGATATAATCCGTCAGGATTTTCCGGTCATTTTTGGCTGGTTTTTCTTGTAGTGATAGCTCACAATGAAAATATAAGAAGCAAATAGTAATATATAAAAATATGGGTAAATTTAACCATCACCAAATTTGATGTATGAAGGTCATAAAATTTAATAAAAATATGACTCCTATAAAATAATTTGTTGGGTTTGTCGACGTAAAAAGAGTCCATATGATTTCTTTGGCGCAAACAACTTCAGCTCAAGACAAGCCTAAATCTATGCATCATTCAGAGTTCCATTCCAATATAACAATATGCAGCTTCCTTGAAATTTTCCAATGTCCTTGACATATTCAAATATTTTTTGCAGAACCATTATTTTGCTTTATCCTGTTAGTGAGTCATTATTTGGCTTGTCTTCTTCCTAGTCTCAGCAGTATATAATAAATGCTCAACACTATGTAATTTTTAACCTAAAATGAATAAGAATTAGTTTTAGCAANAAGTTTTTTTTTTTAACTCGATGTCGGGTTTTTAAAAAAAAAAAAAAAAAAAAACTCGATGTCGGCTCTCTTTTTCTTTTCTCAATAAAGATTTCATGGTATCAAAGCTTTAGGTTTCCATGGCTGATTTTCTTCTTTAGTTGAGTATGACTCAGTGTGTTACACTCAAACTCACTAGCAAGAACTACCTTTTATGGATGACTCAGTTTGAGTCCTTCCTCTCTGGCTAGAAGGTGCTTACCTAGATCATGGGAATAGAAAGACATCCATCTCTCATTGTCACCACCATAGCAGAGAATGGGAACATTGAAAAAGAAAACCCAAACTATGAAAGATGGTTCATATTTGACCAGAATGTCATGCAGGGCTACTTGGCTCTCTGTTTGAAGATATCCTTGGTGAAGTTTATCATCTGCCTACATGGAATGAAGCTTGGCTTACTTTAGCCAAATATTTAAACAGAGTTTCTGTATCTCGACTATTTGAGCTTTAAAGAAATTCAAAACCTCACTAAGCAAGACAAAACCATGACATATTATCCCAGCAAATACAAATATTTGTGATACTCTGAGCTCCATTGGTCATTGTGTAACTGAAAACAACGAAACTTTGGTGTTCTAAATTGATTGGCTAAAGACTATAAAGCCATAACAAATGTGTTAGAAAACTCAGTGAACACCTATCCTGGACCCTTGTATGAAGATGTTGTTTCTCAACTAAGTGGTTTTAAGGACAAAATCCAAGCCTACAACAAGTCTTCACAGTCTATAATACCAAATCTTTCCTTTGTTACAGAAGAATACTCAAATTACTCCAATAGAGGCAAGGGTTCATGCTATAATTGTGGTAACAGAGAACGAGGAAACTACTCTACCAGAGGAAGATGATTCCATCAGCAAATCAGCTCATCTGTGGGAAACAGTTCTTCTGTCACAATAATTCTTGATTCAAGACCTACATGTCAGATTTGAAAGTGTTTTGGACATGTTCCCTTACAATGTTGGAAACGCTTTCACCACTGTTACCGACATGACAACATTCCCAATGTTCTCACTGTTACGAGAGAAAATGAGCAAGATCATACATGGAATGTGTGGTACCCTGAAACAGGTGCCTCTTCTCATTTCACTCACTCATCTTAGAATCTTCAAACTTCAAGGCCTTATGAAGGTAATGATGCAGTCATTGTAGTGAATGGTGAATTTCTCCCTATTATACACATTGGATCTATTGCTTTACCAACACTATCAGGTATTGTACCTTTGTATGTTGTTCTTTTTTTTTCCTGATATCACTAAGAATCTGCTATATATGTCTAAGCTCACCATTGATTATTCCTGAAATTTTGTATTTAATTGTGGTCGTGTGAAAATAAAAGACAAAAAAACCAATCAGCTGCTAACACAAGGCAGTGAAAGTAATGGACTGTATTTGCGTGAGAATCCTCAATTTCTGGCTTTCTACTCTACATGAAAACAAATGGCAGGTGCTGAAGTGTAGCATAGGAGGTTGGGAAACCCTAGGAATGAGATTCGCCAAATACTGTCTAAGAGAAAATCTTTGATTATCAATAAGGCCATTTCTAGATTGTGTGGCTCATGTTAACTAGGAAAGTTCACTAGACGACATTTTCTGTCTTCTAATTTTGTTGTAAGACCCCTTGAGAAAGTTCACTGTGATCTATGGGGATTATCATCTTTTTTGTTTGTTCAAGGATTCAGATATTATATGGTTTTCATTGATAATTTTTCAAGATTCAGTTGGCTCTATCCTTTAAAATACAAGTATGATTTCTTTGTTGTTTTAAAAACATTTCAAAGCCTTGTGGAGAATTTGATTTGTAACAAAATAATCTTATTTCAGTGTGATGGTGGTGGTGAATTATGCAGGAAACCATTTCTCAACCATCTTGCAACATTTGAAATTAAAAATATAGGTTCTTGCCCTCATACAACTTAGCAAAATGGCATTGTTGAGAGAAAGCATAGAAACTAGCTATGATGTTTGAGATTCATGTGCCTCAAACCTATTGGGTTGAACCTTACTTCACAACAAACTTTCTCACCAATCTACTGCCATCTTCAGTTCACACATCAACCATTAGTCCTCATAAAACCTTGTTTGAAAAAGACATGTTTATACTTCTTTTAGAACATTTGGACGTGCTTATTATTCTTCCCTTTGGCCTTATACTAAAAACAAGTTTAATCCAAGATCATTAAAATGTGTTTATCTGGGCTACAGTGAAAAATACAAAGAATACAGATGTGTTTCTCCTACAACATGCGGAGTCTACATTAGTAAACATGTAATCTATGATAAAGCTCACTTACCCTTCAAACAAGATAATCAATTCTTTCTTTATGCTTCCAACACAATACTACACTCAACTTGGAAATCTTGTTTCCTAAAGACAAATAATGACATTGTAGTCATCAAACAATCTCCTGCCGAACTTGTGGTTACTCGTAGAGTCACTACTGACCCTATCTAACAAAATACAAAACACCTCTCAACAAGCTGCAAAACCAAATACACCTACTCATGAAATAAATGAGCCATCAAAAGATACAATGGCTTCTCCACAAGCCTTCTCTCCTTATGCAATGCCAACTTCTCCTGTCTCCTCAGACAACTCTACAGCTACCCCTCAAACAATGCCAACTCCTCCTGTATCTCCAGGAAATTCCGCGTCACTTAATCCTAATTATAACTATTAAGCTAATCCTTGGTCTAAGATTCCATAAATAGACTAATCCACTCTCATGACACTAATCTTTTTCCAAATCATGAAATTAAGACAATCTCTTGGCTAATTACACAAATAAGAAACATTAAACTCTTTGGTTAGACCTCATTTAGCAAGAAATAATTGGTTCGGGCATTTCATCAAACACCTTTCGGGCATAACTCAACCTATGATCTAGATTCAATTGATCAAGCTAAATCTAGCATTAGTAACATTATTTAATTGAGGATAATGGAAACTAAACACTAAACATCATGATTCATTACCTAATCAACATAACAATTTACTTAAAAGGGAACTACTCACTATCCATTGGATAAACACCAAATCCAAGATTAGAAATGTGTTTTTCCATAGATAGAAAGAAGATTTGAAGAAGAGAAACAATTAAAAGCAACAAATTAAACTCAAAATAAGCAAAGATCAATGTTTTACAAAGTCGTTCTTAGCAAAATTAAAAGCAAAGCATAAAAGATACCTAAAAATTAGGTAAAAGAGTTTAAATAGTGTTCCAAAAAGGTATTGGGTTAACCCATAAACATTTGGGTTAACGCAATTAGAGTTGGGTTTAAACCAAAAATGGTAAGTCAAAGGTTGACTTTTCCAGCGCGTATCGGTTTGGGCTGACCGATGCACCAAACTGATATTGAGTTTCTTCGTCTGTACCGGTTTGAGCAAACTGGTACACTATACCACTGCTTAGTCCCTGTCCATTTTTCGCTCATCATACCGGTCTGGTTAGATCGGTACATACTATGTTTCGCCTGTATCGGCTTAGACAAACCGGTACACTAAACCGGTACACTAAACCGGTACACTAAACCGGTACACTAAACTGGCACACCTCTATTTTCCATCTTTTTGCACCTTTTTAGCTCCTTCGATCCTCGTTTCCGGTTCTTTCGCTTCTAACACATGTAGACATGAAATGCAAATGCATACTAACTAACTTAAATGCACATAAATCTACCTAGAATGAATGCAAAACAAGAGTAAAAACATGCTAAAAACATAGTATATTATGTTTTAGAACTCTTAATCATCCATAAATCAAAAAGTCAATAAATATCAACAATTCAAAAGTTAAAAAGATTAAACAAAGTCAACAAAAGATTAAACTTAAAATTAACAATAAAAGGCTAAGCAAATGGGCAAATGGTATTGATTCAGGTGATTGATCGACTTCCTATGATGTCCTATACTATCATTCAATGCTAATCCTTGGCCTATGATTCCTTTAATTAGACTAATTCACTCTCATGGCACTAATCCTTTCATAATCATGCAATTAAAACAATCTCTTGGATAATCACACAATTATGAAACATTAAGTTCTAAGCCATCTTAAACCACTAAACTTACTAGCACAATCTCTTGGCTATGTCTCATTTAGCAAACAATAGTTCAAGAGCTCATACCGGTTTAGTGTACCGGTTTGTGTACTGATCAAGCCAAACCGGTACAGAGCCAAAAAATTCAACATTTTCTTTCAACACTTTTTCAAGTCTTGACCCATTTTCAAGTGAGTTAACCCATGTGTTTTAGGTTAACCCAATACCTTTTTTAGAGGACTATATATATATTTTAAAACTAATTTGTAGGAGATTTTTAATCTTGATAATTTTTATTCAACTTTCAATCTTATCTTTGATTCATCTTTTAGTCACTCTTCTTCTCTAGTTTCTCTGAAGTTCTTATCTTTGGAGATTTCTCTTTGATCTTGGAGGAACTTCCTTTTTATTTAATAGTTTGCAACATTCTTCTCTTTTGTGTTCTTGCATTTTAGGACTAGGTTTTGGTTATTGGATCTAGGCTAGATAGGATATGGATTAAGGTTGATTGATGATGATTTTTGGTTGTTAATGCTTGATCTTCATTCATTAGGTGATCTTAATGCTAGATTTGACTTGATCACTCATTTATAGATCATATGATGATTTGTGCCCGAAATGTGTTCAATGAAATACCGAAACCAACTTTTGAATCCTAAATGAGGCCTAACCAAGAGATTGTGTTAGTTAGTTTATTGGTTGATCATGGATTAGAACTTAAGGCTTCTTGATTGTGTAATTATCCAAAAGATTATTTTAGTTGCATGATTAAGAAAAGGATTACTGCCATGAGAGTGGATTAGTCTATTTATGGGAATCTTAGACCAATGATTAACATTGATTGATTATTTCATTCTTGGTTGATTATTAATCATATATCTTGATAGTAAGGTCCATGATCCAATGCTTTTATCTTATTTGTTTCTTTGTTTCTTGTTTCTTAGATTTAATACTTATAAAAACCCATTGGCTCTAGATTAGTTTGGTTCTCATATCTTTAGTGTTGCAACTTTAGTCCCTGTGGATTCGATTAAACCCTTTCTATTCTAAAAAACGATGAGTAAGGGGATTGGTAAAATTCTGCATATCAGTTGCGAATGAGTTTGATTCTGTTGCGGCCGAGTTTGATTTATGCTGTGGATGAGTTTGATTTATGTTACGATCGTGTTTGATTTACGTTGCGATTGAGTTTGATTTTGTTGCAGATCGATTTTTTGTTGTTGTTGTGTCTGAGTTTCATTTTACATATAAATAAAAAAATCTTCTTAAACACTCTTATATTTTACACGGAGTAAATCTCTAAATAAAAACAACATTTTAGTTTTCCTACTTTTAACCCTGGTCGTCTTCTCCAAAATCGTCTTTGTCGAAATCGTATTCGCCCGTGTCATGTTATCCTGTATGTTGCGAGTGATTTTGACATATAATGCGACTGAGTTTGATTATTGTTAAGACTTAGTTTGATTTTTGATACGACTGAGTTTTATATTCTGATGTGACTGAGTTATTTTACATAGTAGTTGAGTTATATATCTTATGTTAAAATAAAGATTTGTATGGTTCTAGTCATTTGTACTAAAATGTAAGATAGTCACTACAAGAAAAAAGGGGATTTGTGACGGAAATTTCTGAGGGGAAAAAACCGTCGAAAAAAGTGACGGAAAAAGTGACAAAATAGTGACCGTCAAAAATTTTCTGACGGGTCTATTTCAGTCAAAAACACTGACGAAATTTATGAGGGAATATTACTGACGGGTAAATCCCGTCAGAAATCCGTCAAAAATTCCGTCAGTAAATTTGCCCGATGTAAACTATCTGTTGTTAGCCATTACCAACTAATATATTTGATATTTCTGACGGATTTAGCCGTCAGAAATACGTAAGAAAATTTTCTATATAACTAGAAGACCTCCTCACATTATTTCACACACAAATTCACAAACATAGTTATAAAATGTCAACTCCTCCTTATTTTCGATCATGGATGGATGGTGAGAGGATGAATCCATAGACAAATCTTTTGAATGAGGAATATGCGAAAGGTGTGATGGAATTCATGGAATTAGCGTGTCGAAAACCTCGGGGCAATATTTGTAAGTTAACATGTTCATGTTCTTTATGTCTGAATAATACTCATGTTAGGATAGACATAGTTTGGAATCACTTGTATATGAATGGTTTTGTGCCGAGTTATAAGGTTTGGTACTTATAGGGAGAACGATCTGATATTGTTGCTAGTAGTAAGAGTAGCATTTCAGTGATAGATAGGATAGAAGAATCTAGAATGGAATTAGATGTTGGGGCACCTAGAACGGAATTAGATGTTGGGGCAGCTACGGTTCAAATGGTTAATAATCTTTATAGAGAAAACATAGAGACGGCTCATATTTCTTATGAAGAACCAACTTAGAAGCACGACAGTTTTTTGATATGTTAGACGCAGCGAATCAGCCATTATATAGTGGAAGTAGAGATGGTCATTCGCCTTTATCATCTGCTAGTAGGTTGATCGGTATAAAGACGAATTATATCTTGCCTGAGGATGCAGTTGACGCAATAGCGAAGATGACGAGGGATATCTTGCCAGAGGATAAAAATGCTCCAGGATCATATTAAGAGATACAAAAACTTTTGTTGGGACTTGGATTGCCTTACCAGGTTATAGACGTGTGCATCAACAACTGTATGATTTATTGGAGACGTGATGATACCCGAACTCGATGTCGATACTGTCGAAAACCAAGGTATAAAGATACATGTGGTAGAGTTTCAGTACAATACAAGAGGATGTAGTATTTGCCAATAACAAATATGTTGAAGAAAGTTGTATCAATATGCGAGAACAGATGCTGCAATGAGATGACATGCAGAACAAAGATTTGATGGAGAAATTACACATCCTTCTGATGCAGAAGCTTGACGGCATTTACAGGCTACATATCCAATTGATTATGGAANTGGAGAACAAGTGTATGACGTGTCTTTACAACAAAATTTTAAGATGCGTGCGGTTCTTATGTGGACTATAAGCGATTTCCCAACGTATGGGATGCTATCTAGATGGACAACACATGAGAAACTAGCTTGTCCATATTGTAACGACAACACTGATTCCTTCCAGCTGAAGAATGGACGGAAAACTTGTTGGTTTGATTGTCATAGACGGTTTTTACCCTCGACTCATCCATATCGTCGATCTACTTCATTATTCACGAAGAAGAGATGTGTTGACGGTCCACCGCCTGAATTAGATGGCATACATCTATTAACCCTAATATTTAGGATTTAGGGTTTAGTGAAATTTAGAAATGTTTAGGGTTTGTGATTTTGTGAAAATTAGAAATGTTTGTGGTTTAGGATTTTGTGAAATTAAAATAATTTTAGGGTTTAGGGTTTATGATTTTTCAAAATTTAGAAAATTTTAGGGTTTAGAGTTTAGGGTTTGTGATTTTGTGAAATTAAGAAATGTTTGTGGTTTAGGGTTTAGGGATGTTTAATGTTAAATGTTATGTGTTTTGTGAAATTTAGAAATGTTTAGGGTTTAGGGTTAGAATTATAAAAATTTAGATATTTAAATTTATATTCATAAAAATTTATATATTTAAAAACATCATTATGATATTTATAAAACTTATATATAGAATACTATAATTATATGAATAATAATACAAAATTTTAATAATTTATTTAGTTATTAAACTAATAACAAATTTGAATGACCGTAATTCTAGTAATTATGGTTATATCCAGTACTAGGACGAGACTTTTCGCGATACTCGGGAGAAAGCAACGTCCTCTAGAGTCTCGGCCACACCATCCTCGGCGCAGTTTGGTTTTATTTCACCCCCGCCGCAACATCATGACCCACCACCCAAGCAGCATCCTCAGGATGCGGATCCGCAGCATCAACTGCGGATGCCGATCGAGCAGTTACTGCTCCAACCGGGACGAGACTGGTTGCCTTTTCTGGATCCCTCTTGTAGGGACGGTACGTGGTATCCCGCCTCAGACAACGGGATCACGAAGTGCATCACGAGACTGATGCACAACCTTCTACGTCATCCCTAGCCGCGGTTTAAGGATATGCCTCTCGATGATCATGCATATTGGTTTTACATCTTCGCGGTAAAAATCTTATTTTCTAAGCTTCTTTTTGAAAATTTTTAATTCAAATTATAGAATTTGCTAGCTTTAAATTTGTGCATTTTGTAGCTTGAATACAACTAGAGCCCTGCGATGACGCCGATAGTGAAGAAGGAATTCAAGACTAAGGCAGACAGAGTCTTCACCACCCATATCTACTCCTAGAAGAATACATGGTTGAAGGAAGGGAAGCAACATTAGCAGACGCCCGATAGACTCCTACAACACTACATCACCTACTGCGGTGAGCCAGGGACACAAGGGTTGTCTGTCAAAAACTGTGGCAACCGATTGAGCGAACGTCAGGGGAGGGGCACCGCTACGACGAACTCTGGTGCGAGGAGTTCATTCATCCGAGGGGAAGATATGGTATGTATGAATTTGAATACTATTTTTTAAATTTCATACAACTTTAAACTTTAATTGTTTTAATTGTTAAACAGAAACGGAAGACTGGCCATGATCCGATGCCACTCGAGATTATAGAGGATCTCCACATCAACGAGAAGACCGAACATATTCAAGATCAGCTTGCTCGGGAGTTGGTCGAAGGTACTAAAAAACGTTTCGAGGAGATTCACGGGTCTACTCAGTTGACACCCCATTACAAGATCCCCTTGGATACACAGTATATCGTTGTCTATGAGGTAACTAGAATTTAAATTAAATTACATATTACTTTAAATTTTCTATACTAATACACTGCTTTTTTCCCATGAGATGAAGAAGTCGAAGGGCCGCTATCACGGGTTCGGGAACATGGCTGTCCACAGCTTTCATAGATCGGGATCCTGACATCAAAGGGATCTTAGTAGGGATGAGGAGATGAGGAGGAAGAATGGGGAGTTGGCGGCCGTCAAGCAACAGATGGCCGAGATGAGGGCGGCCCAAGAGGAGCGCGATGCCGAAATGAGACAGATTAGGGAAGAGCAACTGAGGATGCAACTTGAGATGCAACAGAAGATGGACGCGTTTATGCGACAGATGTCGCGACAGTACGGCGGTGGCGGTTCTTGAAAACAGTTTTTTTTGTCTATTTTAGAATTTGAGAATATTTTGCATTTTAATTTTTTAAATATTTTGCATTTTAATTTTATGAATATTTTACATTTTAATTTTATTAATATTTTAGATTTTAATTTTATTTTATTTACATTTTAAAATTTAATTTTTAATTATTCAAAAAAAAATATTCCAAATTAAAAACTGTTTTTTATTTTAAAATTCGTCAATAAATCCGTCAGTAATAACCCGTCACTTAAACCATCAGAAATTTCTTGACGGATTTAGTGATGGGTTATTAGTGACAAATTTATTGACGAATATAAATTGATGAAAAAACCCGTCAATAAATCCGTCAGCAAAAACCCGTGAATAAATTCGTCAGTATTTATCCGTCAATAAACCCGCCAGTATTCATCCGTCAATAAATCCGTCAGAAATTTCTGACAGGTTTAGTGACGGATTTGTATTATTGACCATTTAGAACTGACGGTTTTTGTCTGTCAGTTTCACGTCAATTCAGGGCATTTTTAACGGATTTCTGACGGATATAACCATCAGAATGCTTGTGTTTTCTTGTAGTGAAGCTATATTCACTATATTATTTCTTAAAATATAATATTGTCTCCTAATAGTTAGATTATTAATTATCCATCTATTTTTGGTTATTGGTTATTGGTGCAATTCACCCTTAAATATATTTAATGTTAATTCTACATAAAAATATCTAATATGATCTTAAATTCAATAAATACTAAGAATTGACTAATATTTAAGTTTATAATCGAATATTTATTATGTTATTGTTATATGTGTGAAAATATCTTAATAAAACTTATTGTGAAACTGAGAGGCTAAACACTATGGAAGAATCTTGTTGTTATATTTATGTTCACATATAATTTTTTGTCCACCTCAACTTATTATTCAATCCAGTTTCACTTCATATTACACGTATTCAATGTAAATGTCAACATAAATATGTAATATAACCTTAAATTTAATGAAAACTACTAATATACTATGAAAGAATTGTTAGTGGGCGGTGACAAAAAATAATCGTTAATTGGCTTATTAATTTGTTTACTTTTCATAATAGTATAATTTGAAAGTGTACACACAACACGGACAGACACAAATTCTTTTAAACTTCACTTTATTAATACAAATCACAATTACAGTATTCTTTTTATTTTACACTGAATTTGATTTTCCTAAATC
>OVBE01016006.1:0-11157 GCA_900406425.1 Iberis pinnata | reverse complement strand
GTTAAATTTCGAGATAGGCGTAATAACCTCGGTTTTGGTCAAAGGGGATTGACTGGAGACGGGGTGTTACAATGCAAACTTCTCAAAAGACGACCTGTAATTGGTGATCGGAGGACGGCCCATTTTCTTTTTCTTTACAGGACAAGTGTTGATATTCCAACTAGCTGTACAAGGAGTCAAGATTGCAGTCAGACGTACTGACGACCTGTAAGATTGCAAATCATCATACTCTCTTACCAGCGTCTATAGATGGGATGCTTTCCTGGATGCGCGGGAGGTCGAAATCTTTGATGTGGACAGCTCCTGCTTCAAGTAGCTTCTCCTTATCCTCGAGAAAATTTCCGGGAAACGGGCCAGTATTGCAATGCAGATCTGCAATAGGAACGGAAAGCCGAGTTAGAAACAATTTAAATTGACTATGCGTATATTTCAGCTCGGCATTCCTAGGTGGTATCTACCAAAGGTATCGGCCCATTTTCTTCTCAGGATCTCCCTACGTCTCCTACGGATTCTGGAACGACCTGCAGGAAGAAGTACTTAGTTTTCTAGCCGTGGATCTTGTCCCCTGAACCAACGGTTATCAGCTTATACTGCGGCTTGAAGTTGATATAANAGCTCCACATCCAATTTGGATGCATGTGCCAGCAAGACAATCATCTGTCTGATTGAAGGGGCAGACAGCTACGATATGGCGATCTTCCGCCTAGCACAGTACGATATGAGTAACTTCGGCATAGGCAGCCAAAGGTGGTACTTCCTAAAAAGGGACTCATACAAATACACGTAGCCTGGGGGACAGTCCCAAGGCCTTTGATGCGGCTTCAGGACTTTCATCGAGATCCCATTTAAGCAGGGGAAGTCGTCAACAAGCTTTTGCAACGACTTCAAAGATGATTTTGTAGGTGCAAGACCTGTCAGGTCGTCATCTGGAGCAGCCCAGTTGCCCTGGGAAACTCGTTCATCCAAGTCTACCTCTACCTCGTCGACACGAAGGTCGTCACGAGAAGCAGAAGATTCAGTAAGGTTGGTACGAGATGACGACATAATTACCGACCTAGTTACCGCTGAGCTAAGATTTTAGAGAAAGAAAGTAGAGAGAAGGGAAAGCGATTTTTACCTGCAAAAGGAATTCTGAAACTTAAAATTCAGATATGAAGTGGCGAGGGGGTATTTATACCCTAGAGAGGTGACGGTTACCGAGGCGTGTAATGATTGCGCGTGGGAAACTGAAATGGTGCAACTCTTTAGTTTCCCCCTACGAAAACGATTCAGTAAAGCCTACGAAGACGATTCGATAAAGCCTACGAAGCATTTAATGCACTTTAGCCGAAATACACTTTATTCAGGAGGTCATTCGCTGATTCGTACTTTCATCACCGACCTGGGGGGGACTAACTGTTGATACCAGGTTTAGCACCTGCCCTGAAAGCCCATTTCGACTCAAGGCCCAGCTGGACGCCGACGTGACGAAGAGAAAGGGCCCAGGAAGACGAAAGCTATTTGGGCCGACCTGGCGAGTTGGGCTGTCCAGCTCGTGGCCCATTAGGTTAAATCCAAGTAATTAGGGGTTTTAACTTATGTTCTCCATATAAATACTCATGTAATCATCCTTAAAGAGATATGAAATTCTTCTAAGCTTTGACCCACATAATCTAAGACCTAAAACTAATTGTTAAGTCTTGATTCAACAAGTGCAATGCTGTCATTTTTGGTTTAAATTATGCCCCAGTCATCGAGCTATATACAATCCTCTTCAATGGCCTGTTTTTTTTAATTTCTCTGATGATATTGGTCTCCTGTTAAGATCTTTTCATAGATGGAAATTCGTGAAGGAACATGAGGCATCAAATAGAGGAGCATCTCTGATTGCAAAAAGTGTTGTAAAGGATGGGAGATGGAGATCTTATGTAGCTGCATCTTTTCCTTCTTGGCTCAGCTCTGTTTTTACCTCTGAGAGAAACTCTTATGTTTAGTGATGTTATTTTTTTTTGCTTTCTTTTGCTTTTATCTCTCTTTTGCTTGGTATGTTGGTTTCGAAAGTTTTTTGTATAGGCCCTTTGTGTGGGCTTTTAGTTGTAATTAAACATTTCATCCTTCTTTATATATCATCTTTCAAAAGGGAAAAAAGTGATTAAGAATCACTTTCCTTTTGGGCTTAATGGCCCATTATGCTCACGTGATATTATATAACGTGAGTTATCGAGGGTTGCGTGGGTGTGCGAATGAATTAGAGAAAAAAGAGGTAGAGACGAATTGTTTGTCTTGACGGCTTTTGGGAGGCACAACAATCGGAGTGCTCGAAACCTCAACTAGTTTTAGCTTGTTTTTCACTGCGCAATTACCAGGTATATTATATACCTTATGATTTAGATCTGATTCATAATTTGCATGAATCCTGAGAATTAAGTTCGTAGTTTATATTTATAAACTATTATAAATAGATATGAATATTCCAACACCATCGTCTTCTAATTCGAAGTGCGGTGACCAGATCAGGCCAGATCGAGTCACTGTTTGAAAGCTTCTCTTCTTCAGAGCTCCGGCGAATAGAAAATGTAGAGGGAGAAAGAGCATGTGATGATTTTGGGGGGTTACAGTGCAAGTGAGCATGGCTCAAACGTCGATGGAGGGCCTCATCATTTCCTTTTCACCGGTTTTCCTTTTTGATGGTTTAAGAGAGAAAGATGAGAAAGAAAAAAAAAATTAAAAGGGTAAAAGATAGGTAAATACATATGTTTATATTTATATATTATTATTTTTTTTCTAATTTTATCAATTAACAAAAAAATTAGAATTAAAAATAGTTTCGGATATGGATATGGATATCCAAACTTAAAATAAAATATATGAACCCCTGATATTTAAAAATACTAGATAAGTTTTGGATAGCATTTTCATAGTCCATAGATCCGGAAAAATCGGATATTCGAATCCTTCCACCCGATATTTTAGTATTCTATTTAACATTAACAACAACAATAGTTTAACAAAATAATTCGTACTGGACATCATCTTGTTAAAATGTAAGACAGTATCTAACATGAAACCACGTTGCGTGGCTGGTATGTTTCCCACGCGTCTTTCCTTTGTTTCCACTAAAGAAAAATATAATTAACAAATAAGCACATGTTTTATTATAATATTGTTTGCTTTTCATTTCTCAACTATGTTCAACCTGACTGTGACCGGTTGGTCAATCTTGATCTATTTTATATTTCTAATTCTTTGCCTTCCAAGTTTTCCTTTCCTCATAGTTTTCCCCAAAAGTATTGTGATTGATTTGACCAGTGCAACTTAAATTTTGATTTAATAGTATCTCCAAAATAGTTTAGATTTTGTAGAATTCCTGTACAGTTATATCGATCATATATTGCAAACCCAATCATCGACAAAGGGAATGCTTACAATTGGTTCTGAACAAAAATATGGTTCAGAATAAAGAGAAGAAAAGAATGATTATTTGTGATACATCTATCCCCAAATCAGTTTTAACTCAATAATCCATCGTTTTTTGGTTAGAGTATTAATCATTGATTTTAAATCCACTTTTTTAGATTTAAAATTATCAAAATTTAAATGTCTATTAGATTCATTTGCAAAAAATTTTAAATATTTATAAAATTCATTGTAAAATTTTTTTTAAAATTATGCAATTTAACTTGTATTTTGAATCCATATATTTGTTAATAGAATTCCATCATAATTTATTTCGAATCCACTAAAATACAAAAAAATTTAAAAATCTTTTATGCTTTGAATAACACAGGAATTTAAAAAATGATTCAAACTTATGCATCGCATAACAGTAGATTTTAAATCAGTTGGAGTTGATTTAAAATCATTGATTAAATAAAACCCCTTTAGAGTTTACATATAGTTTAGTCTTGGTTATGTATTGGTTTAGGGTAGGCTTTCATTTTCTTGGGTTATCATTGTATTTAAAGAAACTGTAATGAAGCTTTTCACAAAACCTGAGATAATCGTTTGTTTGAATCCGATGTTAGCAAGTTTGAACCGGATCATCCCTATGCTTTTTTGTTTGTTGCATTACGCAAAATCTCCAATATAATAATATTCCAAACTATAACCAATTAATATATAACACAATACTCATACTAATAAATAGCGACCAATGAATAGGAATGACGACCAAATAAATGACAGATTTAAAGGGTTACTCATCAACAAGTTTAACCCAATCAACCAGTCCAAAAGAAATACAAATCAAACTTCAAGCGCTAATAATCTCTTCAATAGCTCACTCACTATTATATAATCTATATATATATAAAAATGAAGATATTATATGAGCTTCTTCCAAGTTCTGATGAAATCTTCTGATTTTTACTTGAATAACACTTCAGTTTTTCTTCTTCTTTGATTGAGACAACGAAGACATAGCTTTGGCAGACGCAACTCGTCTCACAAGAACCTTCCACTTCGTATCCTCAATCATCTTCTTGTCCTTTTCTGCTCTTTTCTTAAATTGCCTACTCCATTCACCAAATTTGACAACGAATATCAGATTCTATAATATCAATAAATATCTTACGAAAAACAAAAGATTTTCAACCATTCGATCATGACTCATCATCTCATAAGTAGGCTACCACTAAAAAAGATGTTATTATTATTGGCGCCGAAAGTGAGAAAAAAAATCCAAACTAGACTACCAAAGGTATAGTCAAAAACATAATCATTACCTGCAAAGAGGGACACGACAAGATTCAGATTGTTCGCAGACAGAAGAATGAAGTCTAAGGAGTTGAATCATTCTTTTGCAACGGAGACAACCTTTGCCATTAACTCTTATCTTACAGATAGCAAAGTGACGAATGAGAAGTTGTAGTCCGTAACAAGTCGAGAACTTACTGCACGGACCGGCTTTTACTTCAGATGTTGACTTGTTGTAGTCTAAGCTGGACGATGGTCCGACCAATGTGCAACCTTCGGTGCATATATGTTCTATACATTCCATGGCTTCGCTCAATTGCACATACAGATTCTGTTCTCGTCTATGTCTCCGTCTTCTTTTCTTCCTCTGCAACAAATTTTATAATAATAACCAAAATAGTCTAATATGAGTTGACTTGGTCCGGTTATTTAATTTTTTAAAATAATAAAAAGAGAGAGTAAATTACCGATTCAGCGTCGTCGATGAATTGGAGAATGTCGAGTTCGAGAAAAGGATCATGTTCTTGAAGAAACTTCCATCCTTCGGTTTGCTCAACGATCTTGAACTTGGAGTGAATAAAACGCATACACTTGAGGCAGAGGTCTGGTGCGTCGCAGAGCCGAGCCAGCTGGAGAAGGTCGATCACGTTCTCGGCCGTTAGTCTATCGCCGAGGCCTTTGGTGCAGCGTTGCTTAAGATGAGTGACAATGTACACGTGCGATAAAGCCAGTAGATGGATTCCGTATTTCTCCATCTCCTTCTCCGTTAGGCTAAACAATCACGCGTACAAGGGTATGTTAGTCATTTTGCAAATTTCATGTTTCTGTGATTTCGTCTCCTTCGTGTTTTACACGTTTTGAAAATTGAATCAATCGCGATCTCATTCTGGTTTTTTTTAATAATAATAAAATACTGAATGAAATGTTTGAAAAGTCGAATTTGAAAACAAAAACCAAATGAGCTACAAGATGGGGAATTTGCTAACTTAGCTATTTTTAATAATTTATAAGTGGAAATGATAAAATTAACAAACATTTATATCAATTAATTTGTATGAAACGTTTTAAGCATAAAGATGTTAGAGATTTTTGGGAGCGAACCTGGGAGAGTAGAGAAATCTGAGGAAGAGTGAAACGGCGTCGCATGGAACGCCGAGAATCTTAATAAGTTTGTTCGATGATGGGGTGTGCCTTTTCCGTGGCTTCTCTATAATGTTCCTAAGTATCGGTGATGCCGAAGCCTACATTTCAAGTTTTCAACCAAAACTAAAACTCAACACCACTTTCGATCGGGAAAGAATAATTAGATCTAAAGAATAAACTCTTACCAGTATGCCGGAGTGTGCCGGAATCCGACGGCGGCCGGAGGTGATAATCTCAACGTCCGTTTCCGATAAATCGTATGAAATCTTATCGCTGAATTGCGAATCGACGTCGTTTTTGGCGGCGGTTATGGCCATGGTGACAAAGACAGCTTTAGTTTGATAGAAAGAGAGAGAGAGAGATTGGGTTGTTGGGGTTGATGGAGAGGATGCATCTGTGGATATTTTATAGACAGCTCAAGGAAGGAAGCCAGTTGCTCTTTTGATTTCTTTATACACGTGGATATTTTTATATAACAAATATCTTCTTCTTTTTTCTTCTGTCTTTTCCAATAGATTCTCTGTATTGTTTTTTTTTTTTTCTTTTTTCTTTGTTGTTGTTTTAATTTAGGATCTCTGCATTTCCTAAATTTTTTTTCCCAAACCATAGGAAACAGGAAATGCAATAAACAGAAGAGCCAAATCTTCCTGTGAATTCTAAGTAAAAGAAAACAAAGAATTTAAGGAAGCAAAACCTCAGACAACAAAATGGACTTGATCTAAACCAGACCACCCACTGCTAAATACGAAGCTAAATGAACTTGCTTTATAATACTATTAGCAATTAGAAAGGCTGGCCTATTGTAATGCCTAACTTCAACAGCGAAGACCAAGCTGAGAAGGTAGAAAGCATTTCCAACAAAGGAGAAGAAAAACCTAAGAGAGCATGCCAGCTTGAAGGATAAAGAATCGCCTTGAGGAGAGACTGAGACTCAAAAGCAAACAAGATACCATTCATATTGAGCTCCTTTATACTTTTAAAAGTCCACAAAATCACTTGGAAATGAGCTTCTAGGACCGATTGCACTCTTAAGAAAGAGTTCCTAGCATGAAGTAAAATTTTCTCTGTTGAGTCTTTCAATATCCACGCACCCCCTACTAAGCTTAGGGATTTGTTCCATGCCACCCAATGTTGCATTTTTTCCAAGGAGGTTTCGAAGGAATCCATTTAGGCGCCATAGGAACAGGTGGATGGGTGTGTGACGGAGCCATGACCTCCTCATATCTTTGAGCCAAAGACCAAGCTTCCGCCTTTCCTAGATATTTGGTGATAGAGTTTTTAGGATCAAACCTTAACCCTTCCAAACACAGCTTGTTTCGATTTTTCCATAGTCTCCACAGTAACCAAGGAATGCCACCAGATACCTCCTTAGGCCGGCCATTATCATCAATACATGAGCGCAAAAAACTCATGTTTTCATAAATTGAAGAAACATGAAAGCCACCCTCCGGTAGTGGGCAATTCGAAAGAGCCCAATGTAACATGGCCGTCAGATAGGTAAAAAGGATATGATTAACCAACTCTGGTTCAAAACCGCAAGCCTGGCATCTAAAATCAACTCTAATTTCTCTTTTACCCAAGTTATCTGTAGATGGAATAGCATTGTTCAAAACTCTCTAGAGGAAAAATTTAATCTTAGGGACTGTCCTAAGGTTCCAGATGCGTGTTTTGAGGTCATTCAATGAGGGCAACAATGAAGCTTGGAAAATTGCATCCCCGAAATTATCTTCAAAAGCCATAAGATATGCGGTATTTACTGAGTATATACCAGATTTGGTGTTGGACCAAATCTAATAATCTTCTCTACTAGGCACTGGTCTTATCTCTGATATCACTCTCACATCTTCAAGATATAATGTATCTAATAACAAATCATGATTCCATAATCTGGTTCTTGAGTCAAACAAATCGCTAACTCGTAGATCCATATTGAAAATTGATGTTTAATCAGAGGTCTGGTTCTGCCTTCCACATCTAACCATTGGTCTGTCCAGACAAACGTATTACAACCATTCCCTATTCTTTTAGAGAATCCTTTTAGAAGCAGCTCCCTACCAAACAAAATACTCCTCCAAATTTAAGAAGGACGCTTACCTTTAGGAGCTTTGAGAAAACTTGTACCCTGGTAGTATCTGCTTTTTAGAAATAGAGTGCATAAGTTGTCCTCTAAAATCATGAATCTCCAAGCTTGTTTGCCCAATAGAGCCTGGTTGAAGCTTCCTCTGTCTCTCATGCCTAGACTGCCAACTGACTTTGGAAGACACAATATTTCCCAAGCAACCTAATTAATTTTCTTCTTCCCTTCTTGTGAATTCCACCAGAAATCTCT
Source organism: Iberis pinnata (assembly GCA_900406425.1). Taxonomy (NCBI): domain Eukaryota; kingdom Viridiplantae; phylum Streptophyta; class Magnoliopsida; order Brassicales; family Brassicaceae; genus Iberis; species Iberis pinnata. The sequence goes on along the minus strand of OVBE01016006.1, from coordinate 3,011 downwards.
CATAATTGAAGTCAAACTCTTACAAGTTGCTTTAGGGAGCTGGAATACTGACATCGCATAAACTGGCAGGGATAAATTCACTGCTTTACCTCCCAAAGACAGCATTTTAGAGAACCAGCTCGACATTCTGTCTTTTAGTTTTGTTCTAAGGAATTCTAATACCTGGATTTTTGAACCCGATAGAGCTTCAGGAAGACCTAAATAAGAGCTCACTCCCCCCTTCTTGATGAATACTAGTAAATCTTTAATTTCCAGCTTTGTCTCTTCCACAATACCTTCACCAAAGGTTATTGACAATTTCTCTTTATCAATTTCTTAACCTGAGGCTTTTGAGTATTGCAAAAGGATCTGTTAAATAGATTGCGCCTGGGATTCTTCAGCTTTACATACTATCAATGTTTCATCTACAAACAAAAGGTGGTGAATCTGAGGACCAGAAGAGTGGAAGCTTAACCATGTGATTGAACCAACCATCGCTACCTTGTTCATTAGAGAAGTTAACCCTTCAGAACAAAGCACAAAAAGAAAAGGAAATAGGGGATCTCCCTGTCTTAGGCCTCTTTTAGGAGAAATATAGCCAAAAGATTGATCATTAATTAACACTAAGTATCTTACAGACTCAACACAAAACATTACCAGATTAACCCAATAAAAGTTAAAGCCAAAGGCAGTTAGCATTTCCCTAACATATGGCCATTCCACTCTATCGTACGCCTTGGACATGTCCCTCTTCATAGCCATGAAAGAAGCTGAAACCTCTGGATGAGTTTTTAGGGCATGAACCACCTCGTGGGCAATGATAATGTTATTAGTGATGCTTCTCCCTGCAACAAAAGCAGACTGGTTCTGCGAAACTAGGAGAAGAAGAAGGGGTTGTAATCTTTTAACCAACACTTTTGACACTATCTTATACATCACTGAGCATAGGCTGATTGGCCTAAGATCAACCATGTTTAAAGCATTATTCACTTAAGGAATTAAGAAAATGTTGGTAAAGTTCCACTCAAATGGAAAGCTGGCCACAGAGAAGAAATTTAAAATTTCTTTGGTAATAGATTCCCCAACAATTTCCCAATGATGCTGAAAGAAAGCTCATGTTAGGCCATCCGGACCAGGAGCACTAGCTTGATTAATAGAAAAACTGCTTCCTTAACCTCCAGTGCAGTCACCTGTTGTGTGAGTTTGATGTTCATTTGGTCTGAGACTCTAGGGCTGAAGTATGAATATATTGCATATATTTCATGTGGCCCTGAAGATTGAAAGAGAGTTTGAAAATACTCCACTGCTACTTCTCCTTTTGAAGCTTCTCCTCTTTGCTCATAACCATTTTTATCTATCAACTTTTCCATATAGTTTTTTGACCTATTTATCCTGACTGCAGCATGAAAGAATTTTGAATTGCCATCCCCATCTTTTAACCATTTATTTCTATTTTTTTGCTGCCAGAATTGTTCTTCCTCTTTGTAAGCTTGTATCAGATCTTTTTTGAGGTATAAGGTCCTCCAATAAGAAGAGTGATTACTTGATTATTCAGCTTCTAGTTCATGTTGGATGATGGTTATCTTATCTTTCGCATTGGAATGGTTTTTCCTTTTCCATGAGCTTCAATTCTTTATGCACAACCTGATCTTTTCCGATAATCCTCTATTGCGACCTTGATTTGGACAAGACCAAATTGCTTTGATAATCTGTTTAACCTCTGGTCTGTGATGGTATCTCCTGTCGTATCAAAAGTGGCCTCTGAACCTCTCACATTCTGAAACCAGGAGGATGAGAACAAGTCTATGGTCCGAGCCACGCTTATCCAGAAAGATTTGATTAGAAACAGGAAAGAGCTTTAGCCACTCTTTATTGGTGAAACCCCTATCAAGCCTACATTAAATCCACTGTTTTCTTCTCCAACCTCCCCAAGAAAATATGTTACCATGAGAAGCTAATTCAGACAGATTACAACCAAAAATCATGTTGATAAAGGCCTGACATTTATATGAAGATCTAAAAGGACCTCCTAACTTTTCACCCCTATGTAGAAGATCATTAAAATCACCTACAACACACCAAGGTTGGAGCCTAGGAATCCCTATTCTAAGAAGTATTTCCCAAAGGTAATCTTTGTCTCTTCTAGAAGGATCACCATAGACAAAAGAAGCAAAAAAATATTTATCACCGATGCCTACAAAGCAATCTATAAGGTTTTTATCAACAAACCTAATTATCATATGAACTTGTTTTTTTCCAAAAAAGACATAAGCCCCCACTCTGGCCGACTGGATCTACTACATATTTATAATCATAACTGAGACTTAGTTGAAGGCTATCCAATGTTGCTCTCTTATTCTTAGTCTTCATTAAAAACAAAATGTCAAGGAACCAAGTTCTTCTTAGTTCCCTTAGCCTATGAATTGTCAAGTCTTGTGCCTTCCCCAAGTCTTGACAATTCCAACTTAAGATACTCATGGCTGCTTGGGTAGTCCTTTCTTATGGACTACCCTTTTCTTTGATTTCTTAGCTCCTTCAGATTGACTATCTTCCTCTCCTTTTAGGTTCCTCTTGCTATGAATGTGTAACCATTGATTTTCGTCTTCTAAATCTTTAAGCAGGAAGTGACCTTTTTGCTCTTTCTTTAGAGATCTTTTCATCTTGGAGGGTCTCTTTCTGTGGTACCTTTTTGGTCCTTTAAATCTGGTTGTGTTAGAAACAAGAGAAGATTTATGAACCCTTCTATATACCTTTTTAGAATTAAGCTTTATTTTTATATTTGAGAGAATTACTGAGGGAAAGTAGAATCAACACGTATTTGGAGAAGATTTCTTAACCCTTCTATATATCTATATTTNCATGTGTTCTTCTTTGATATTGTGTTGTTCATTCTTTACAATGTCTGAGTAGTCCACTAGTTAGGTTTTAGGGTTTCCTAAGGAATTCGGGGTTTGATTGTTAGATTTGTCATAAGAGGATAATAATTGTTAGGTTTTTAGTCTAGACTTGTTATTAATGCATGAATTAGAGTA
>OVBE01016005.1:0-11157 GCA_900406425.1 Iberis pinnata | reverse complement strand
TATATATATATATATATATATAAATTGGGTCCTAAAAAAAAGTTAACCCACAAATTTCCCACTTAGTTTTAAACTCCAAATCAAGATTTATGTGGCTTATGCTCCGAACCGAACGTGGAGAAGATTTTCTTTTTCCAACGTGTTTTGCTAGAAGATCGACCTTCTTATTTACTGTCTTTGATTGGTATGTAACGTTAAACTCAAAAAAGAGCCGAAAAAGGTGAGCTCTCCTTTAAAGTTTTACACTTGTTTTTGTCCAAATAATGTTAGTAATTATAAGACTTAAGACTGTCTCCATTGGTCATACCCATTTGGGTATCTAATACTTTTTTATTAATATTTTAATCAAATACACCCACTTAAGAACTCTTAATCTCATTTGATTAGTATTGTCCTCAATTGGTAGATCTTGAAGGGGTTCTTAAAAACAAATTTTAAAATTTTAAAGAGAAATTTATGTTATAAATTTTACAAATAATACAAATTAAAATATACATGAAGTAAAAGCAAATGAAAAAGAAAATTTTATATTTTTAACCGAAACAAACGGAGTTTGAAATCTTATTACAATCCAAATTTTTTCCATATATGCTCGACCAAATCCGCTTTTAGTTGTTCATGTATTAATCGATCTCGAACTCGATTTCGATTGGCCATCACGTTGGCGAGATTTGTAGGCATATCCGTCGAGTACGTATAATCAACTCGCGCATTCTCGTTTCCTTCTCCTTGATCGAATTCCAATAAATCGAAACAAGTGTATCCATCTCGTTCGTCTTCTACTATCATATTGTGGAATATGATACATGCTCTCATTATTTTTCTAATCTTTACCTTATCCCAAAAAAGAGCAGGATTTTGGACGATAGAAAATCGAGCTTGCAAGACTCCGAAAGCTCGCTTCACATCTTTCCGCACAGATTCTTGAGAGGTAGAAAATAACGACGCTTTAGGATCTTCTGGAAGTGAAATTGATTGGATGAATGTTGCCCATTTAGGATAAATACCATCGGTTAGATAGTAAGCCAAATGATATTCACGTCCATTTACGTAGTAATTAACTTTCGGTGCACGACCATTTAAAACATCATCAGAGACCGGTGAGCGATCAAGAACATTGAGATCGTTTGAAGTACCTGGAGGAACGAAAAAGGCGTGCCAAATTAATAGGTCATGTGAGGCTACAACTTCTAGAACAATAGTCGGTTTTCCTAAACCACGAGTATATTGTCCCTTCCAAGCGGTGGGACAATTCTTCCATTCCCAATGCATACAATCAATTCTCCCTATCATCCCTAGAAATCCACGAGCCTCTGCAACATGTAGTAACCGTTCTAGATCATCGGGTGTAGATCTTCGTAAGTATTCATCCCCGAACAAATAGATGACTCCTTCAACAAATTTCTCCAAACATAAAAGGGCAGTACTTTCACCAAGTCAGAGATATTCGTCAACCATGTCCCCCGCACAACGGTAAGCCATAATACGAATTGGCGCCGTACACTTTTGTAGTCCATAAAGACCTAATCTTCCGGTAGCATCTTTGTTTTGTTTAAAATAAGAATCTTCAGTTGATAGAAGATCAACTATTTTTAAGAACAAGCTTTTGTTCATTCTAAACCGTCGTCGGAATATAGTAGATGGATATGTTGCGTGATCACTAAAGTAGTCGCGCCATAAACGATTATGATCTTGCTCACGGTATCTTTCTATATATCGACGTTTGTTCTTGTGCGATGCTATATGAGATGAAGATTGATCAAATGCTCCTTCAAAAGCTTCTTCGAAAGCTTAATCAAATTGATTATCAAAATCAAACGAATCTTGAGATGAAGAACTCATTTAATTATTTCTGATATTTGAAATCAAATTGATTCTTTTGTGATGTTTGAAGATGGGAAAAGTTTTAAGAAGTAGAAGATGGAAAATTTTTTAAGAAGTAGAAGATGGAAAATGAGCACTATATAGAACTTGCGTAGAAGAAACAACTAACATAAAACATAAAAACAAAGAAACAACTTAATCGTTTAATACATAAACTAGTACAAACTGTGACACATCCTTACAAAAACCAACTAAAATAAAACACATTACATAACTTGTGTTTGTCACATATAATCAGAAACAAAACGTGACACATGCTTACAAAAACAATTCGTAACACATCCTTACACTTGCAGACTTGATACACACTTACACAAACCGTGACACATACTTGACACATGCTGAACTTGTCCTCTAGTTGACCATAAACGTGTACAATTCGTGAGCCTTCCTGCAAAAATAAACAGAACAGAATCAGAACTTATACATAAAGACACAAAGAAACAAATCAGAACAGAATCTCATACACAATAAGCTAAATACTAATATGTGACACAAAAACCAATATGAGATTACAATTAGAAATTATACACAAAGAAACAAATCAAAACAGAAACTCATACACAATAAGCTAAATACTAATATGTGACACAAAAACCAATATGAGACTACAATTAGAACTTATACACAAAGACACAAAGAAAAAAAATTAGAACAGAATCTCATACACAATAAGCTAAATACACTTGCAAACTTGATACACACTTATACACAACTCAAAAAATAGATTTCAATTACTCACATAAACATAAATCAGAACAGAATCTCATACACATTAAGCTAAATAAAAAGTAAGAATTAGAAGTATTCAAACCTAAATGAGCATGTCACTGATTAGCTTATCTTTTAAAGCTATTTTCATATCAGTCAGTGAATCCTTTTTTCTAATAAGACTTTCAAGCAATCCAACCTTCTTCACTCTCTCTTTCATTTCTAAGTCTTTTTCTTTTATTAACCATATTTTCTGAAAACCCAGAACTGCATCTTTCCCACTCTCCCCTGTCCCACTTACCTTCCCTTTCCTCTTGGCTGTCTTTACACCTTCAGGCCTTGACATTGCTTCATCACACTCATTGACAGTATTAGAACTTGTGTAATTATCATCTATTTTTCCTTTTCTTTGAATTAGTATCACCGTTAACAGTAGATTGACACCACTTATGGTCATTGCGTAGTTCAATCCATGCATGTTCCAGGTTAAATTTTACCTTGTGATCTTGGTAAAAAATGTCATAAGCCATATTCAGAATATCATTCTCATTTTGACCATTGCTTTGTTGTCTCATGGTTGCCTCATAACAACCAACAAACTTGCAGACTTGGTCATTAATTTTATCTCATCTCTGTTTACAAGTCCCGGCATCTCTGTTTTGAAAGTCTTCAAGCCTTGGTGATGCATTAAAAAATGCAGCAATCCTCTTCCAAAAAGCAGTGTGATTTTTCTCATTACCAACAAAAACATCCTTGCTAGTGTTGAGCCAAGCACTGCACAAAACTATGTCCTCTGTTGGCGACCATTTCTTCCTCTCTACGCTCAACAACCTCAGCCCCTATAGTAGGGATTATGTAACACTCACTGTTAAGGATCTCTTGTTGGCTATTCAAGAGATCCATGAAATTAGAAGGTTGTCCTAATAGATCCATGAGAATCAGAGTTATGTTACACTCACTGATTTGGAAATTATGAGTTTGTTACAAAACATCAACTAGTTTTGGTTCTGGTTTGTATATTACAAAACAGTTTCAGGGAGTAGAAGAGGTTTTAATAGCTGTTAGAGTTAGAGTTTTAATTGTTCTTAGAGTTAGTGGGTGAGAATGAATTTACCAGGTTTGGTTGTTGTTAGAGTTTTAATTGTTAAAGTTTTAATGGTTAACCAAACAAGCAATCAATGACCCCTAATACATATACCTAATCCACACAACAACCAACAATCAAGTAGAAAATTACAAACCTTTAACCAGCTTCGAATCTACCATGTATTGATTCTAATTACAACATTCTGGTGTAGTGTTGCAGCCTGTGTAAAATAGATGCACCAACACAATTAGATACACTAGCACAACTTAAACATTATAAAATCCAATTACTAAATATCAAGCACCAAACAAACTTCAATTTCATTCACTTTGAAAAGTAAAATAAAATTCAAATATGAAATCAGAAGAAAACAATCCAATTATCAAACTGAAATCACCAAACACTTTGATCAGAATCTAAATTTTGCAAATATCATTCATCATAAGTTACTAAGATTATGAACTTATCAGTTTGATTCAATGCACAAAACAAACAATATGTTATCAAAAACCAAACAATCTAATAATCAAATCAAGCATAAATGAATCAAGCACCATATGGACATATGCCAAACCGATTATCAAAGCATATTATCAAAGAATTACAGTCACAAATTACACAGATTATGCAAGGATAAAAATCACATAATAAACAGTTAATCTAATCTCTAACCTAATCAAACAAAATATGAGCCAAATCAACCAGTTCTACAATATCAAAACAGTAATGGTATTGAAAAATTTTCATTCACTTATCTCATAATGGATTTCCAATCTGAAATCTTTTCATGTTTGTTTCTGCACTCGCCTTCCTTCTCATAACCGCCGAATCTTCGTTTATCAGAATCTCTGACGGAACCGCCTCACCTCACCGGATTTCTCAAAGATGCGAACGTTGGAACCTAAATCGCCTTCGTCGCCGCCTTTGAAAGTTTTTAAGTTTTATGTTGATTTTCATTCCAAACGAAAACCCTGAAATTTTTTTAGTTTTTTTAAAAATTCGGTCCAATAATAGGAGGACACGTACAATCTTTTACAAATTTCTCAAAACCCTTCGCCCGAAAACGACTCTATACAATTTTTGCATTTTATAATTTTTTGGGGCCTTTAATTAGTAAGAAACCCACCTAATAAACCCACTGCATACTCTGATAGAGATGCTCTAAGTGGGGTAACCTTTAATCTTTTGGTATATAATGTTAACATTTAAAAGCTTTGATTAGTTAATCTTAAACTGAAAAAAACATTAATAAATGTTATTCAATCATGAATTAAAATCAAATCTTTTTTATTTATAATCATGATTCATTTGTATATATTTTTAAATATTTAAAAGATTCATTTGAAAAAAATTTAGAAATCTATGTAGTTTATATCAGACTTTAAATTTAGATTTTTATTAATAGAACTTCACGGTAAATAAATTCAAAGCAATTGAAACAAAAAACTTTAAATTTTTTTTTTATAATTTAAATAACACTAAATTTTAAATTTTGAGCTAAAAAATATTCATTAAATAACACTATTTCTAACGAAAAAATTAAATACAAGAACCAATAACATTATATTTTAAAATAAAATTTAAAATCAATTATTAAATAAAAAATCTCTCTAAAACCCCAAAAAGAGTTAGCCAAAAAATAATCCCCAAAACGTTGACAAAATAGAAAAAAAAAGAAAGTTGAAGTCCGAATCACAACCACAAAATAAAAATAAAAGAGAAGAAAAATCAATGATATAAATATGTCGTCTCTCATCTCTGGTTCACTCATCTCTTATCTATTTAAAGCCGTTCGATTTCCCAAATCACACTATCAGCAAAACACCCATCTCTCTCTTAAAAAAAAAAAAAAGAAATTTATGAATCCTTGATTGAAGCCCACGTCGAAAGATCTCTCCTTCTCGTCAAATTCTCCATTGTGCATTACGTTTCCGTTATCTTCTCCGGCGTAAGATTTGAAAAAAAAAACGAACCGGGAAACAGTTTGTCGACATTACGGCTTTACACGGCATATTACGGGGTGTTAGCTTTCATGTCCATATTGTTCGACGCAAGGGTTGTTTAACTGCGACTAATCCTTTGCCGCACGGAGGACGTGGAGCTCTGCCGTCTGAAGGCGGCAGTCCTTCCGATCTTCTCTTTCTAGCCGGAGGCGGTTCCACTTTCATCTCTTTTCTTTTTCATTAGATTTTAGGATTTAGGGTTTTTTTAGTAGTTTTCTTGAGGGGGAATTTTTCTATTGCTATTCGAAATAATGTTGAAAATCAAGAGGGTTCCGACTGTCGTATCGAATTACCAGAAGGACGAGGCAGCCACTGCGGATGAATCCGTTGGCTGTGGACGGAATTGCCTTGGAGCTTGTTGCATAAACGGTACTGTGTTGAATGCTTAATCTTGGAGTTTTCTTCTTAAGATTTGTCTTTTTGATTCATTCTCTTGCTGCTTTTGTTCAGTTGCAAGACTTCCGTTGTATGCATGCAAGAAACTGGAAAAATCCGGTGCCGGCGAGAAGCTCGTAATCAGCAGTGAAACTAGAGAGCCTCCTGTGGCTTTTCTCGAGTCCCTCATTCTCGGAGAGGTAAAATTCATATAAGACAAAGAGTATCTGTATGTTACTCTGATTTTGGTGTATGAGTCTAATCATTATAATATCAATTCTTCTGGTTTAGTGGGAGGATAGGTTCCAAAGAGGACTCTTTCGCTACGATGTCACTGCCTGCGAAACCAAAGTAATTGCCTCTCTTATCGAATAGAGATCTTTTTCACTTTGTTCCTAACATTGTCTTTATCGTTTTTGTTTTAGGTCATCCCGGGGAAGTGTGGTTTCATTGCTCAGCTTAACGAGGGTCGTCATCTAAAGAAAAGGCCAACTGAGTTCCGTGTAGATAAGGTTTTGCAGTCTTTTGATGACAACAAATTCAACTTCACTAAAGTTGGCCAAGAAGAGTTGCTATTCCAGTTTGAAACTGGTGAAGATAGCCAAGTTCAGTTCTTCCCATGTATGCCTCTTGACGCTGAGAATTCTCCCAGTGTTGTTGCCATCAATGTAAAGAATCTGCGTAGAAAGCTTGGCCTTTTAATTGGTTATCTTGCAAAAGATTAATCTTTTATTGTTTTTAACAGGTTAGTCCAATCGAGTATGGGCATGTGTTGCTGATTCCTCGTGTTCTTGACTGTTTGCCTCAGAGGATTGATCACAAAAGTCTTTTGCTTGCGGTTCACATGGCTACTGAGGCTGCTAATCCTTATTTTAGACTCGGTTACAACAGCTTGGGTGCTTTTGCCACTATCAATCATCTTCACTTTCAGGTATACCCGATATTTGACTCAACCATAACTCTTTCTCCCTGCTTATCTAAAATGCTCGTTCTGATTGTGTTGATGGTGATCTTTTTTCTTGTAAACAGGCTTATTACTTGGCCATGCCTTTCCCATTAGAGAAAGCTCTTTCTAAGAAGATGATTACCACTGTTACTGGTGTGAAAATCTCAGAGCTTCTGAATTATCCTGTGAGAAGTCTTCTCTTTGAAGGTGGAAACTCTATGCAAGACCTATCCGATACAGTGTCAGACGCCTGCATTTGCCTTCAAAACAACAACATTCCTTTCAACATTCTTATCTCTGATTGTGGAAGGCAGATCTTCTTGATGCCACAGGTATAATAACTTTGGGTGGCAAATCGTTTTGAATCCATCGAATGAAAGTAGATAACAGTTTGAATGTATTGAATTGCAGTGTTATGCGGAGAGACAGGCTTTAGGTGAAGTAAGCCCTGTGGTGTTGGAAACACAAGTGAACCCAGCTGTGTGGGAGATAAGTGGTCATATGGTGCTGAAGAGGAAAGAGGATTATGAAGGAGCTTCAGAGGAGAATGCATGGAGGCTTCTTGCGGAAGCTTCTCTATCAGAGGAAAGATTTAAGGAGGTTAATGGTCTCATCTTTGAAGCCATAGATTGCAGTGACGGTGAAAAGCTTGAAGGAACTGTAGATTATCAACAAAACCCTAGTGGTAACCAAACCCATGGAGGTGCAAGCACGAATGGTACTGTCTCTGAGTGCATTGTCCTTCAGTGAACAATCTTGGCTTGGTGGTGGTTTTTATGTATAAAGAGTCTGTTATGTCTAAATAAGCAAACTCTATATTGGAAGTTGCATTTGAAGCTTTCTTGATGTTTTTATTGATGGTTGTTGTTACTTTGCATCTAGACTTGCTGGCTCTTGTTTGTATTTTGAGTTTGGGTATGTGATTATATATTTTCTTGACGATGATGATGATTATGATATTTTAGTATTGTATATACTAATAATACTAATAATAGGGTTCTGTTCACGATGATTACTTGCCATATAAGGAAGCTCGCGTTGACTATTTTTTATGGTCACCTACATTAGAAAATAAGTCTAGAGGAACTTTGAAGTTGGTGTAAAAATATAATATAACTTTTTAGAATGATATGATTATATATTGTGTAGGTTAAATTCAAAAGGAATGGATTGAGATAAGAGGCAATAAAACTCTAAGAGATAGGATACTATGATCCAATATCAAACGAACATCACATAATTTTATGGTTCTAAAGACACAATGGTCACAATTAAAAACAAGTCTGCAAATCCTAATTACTCCTTAACCATAATATCACACAATCTTATCATCAACCCTAGACCCGGGCCATAGCAGTAGCACTGCCACCAGTCTGATGGAGCATTGCATCGATTTCATCACCATCCTCCATCTCAAGCTGTGTTAACAAAATGATTTTAGCAATAGAAACTACAAAATTATAAGGGAAGAAAAGCCAATAGGTCTGAAAGAGATTACCTCATCGGGAGTCTGCTCAGCACGAAGACGACGCCCATCAAACAAGAAGGCAATGGAGTTCATGTCCACAGATTGCCTGTCACAGTAAGCACCCATCAACTTCTTCAGCTGCGTGCTTCTCTTGATCCTAAAGAACACTTCATTTCCATCCTATACTCATATAGCCACACAATAAGATCAAGATCACACAGTGCAACACATATTGACAATCTATTTAAACACATTTTAACCAGATAAAAGTTGTAAAGTGAAGCACATATCACCAATCACATACTGTAAGGCTTTTCTTATGAGAATTCCAAACATAAACACCAAGACAAAACTATTTTGAAACTTACAATAGAGATGCTACAAAATTCCTCAGCAGATCATAGCCAGATAACTGATTCGATTGTTTTACTCAAAAGGGTTTTTAGCTTATTTTACAGCATTGTTTACAATCCTCAGAACCATCGAACAGCAACAACAATCAACAGTTCTCAAAACAACTCATACCTAAAACTAGAGTTATAGTTTCAGTTATTTGATAGCAAAATTCTCTTAAATCAGTAGACATTAATGAATTTTGAATCCAAAACCAACAACAACAATAAAGAGCAAGACCCGCTAAGGTTTACAAAACCCTAGAATTGCGAAACTAGAAAGCAGCCAAATCGGGAAGAAGAACCCTAATCGCACGTACACAAGACCCTGGAAACCCAAATCTAGACACAAAAAGAAAGTAGAAAGAGAAATTACCTGTCCCTTGACCTTAAGATTGATGTGAGCTCCTCCTTGGTCACCAGGCTTCTTGTCTTCATCCGGTGTTGCAGACATGGTTCCTTTCAATAAAAAAACGATTTGTGAGAGAAAACGAAACGGCCGTAAAAGATAAAAAAGAGTCATAGGGTCAAAGTCAAAGATATATAAAGATAACTCCGAATCCGAATATTTACTTCGCCGCGCGTTTGGATTCCTCAAGCGGGAATCGTAGGGCATCTTTATATATCCAATGGTTGATGTTCTCTGTAATTTCTGACTTTTAATCCAACGGTTGATATTGCGTTGAAATATTTATTCATATGATACCTTTTACGCACCATGTTGTAACGGACTTACTTTATGATTGGGCCTAATTTTGGTTTTGGTTTAAGGGTTTATTTTCCAATGGTATGGCTAGCCCAACTACACAAAAACCTGAATTTAACTGTAATCAAATGATTCAATTCGGTTTTGATTTTACATAAAAGCTCGTTAGGTTAGAATAATAAATATATTTTGATTTTGATTGGATTAAAAACCGTGAAACTATAGAGTTTATTGACTTTTAAATTAACTACTAAGATTTTACCCGCACTAATTTTTAAAAAGTTATAAAATTTAATAATAAATACATAGTTATAAAATTATTAAAAATATTTTATACTATCAGATATTTATATGTACATTAGTTGAGTAACGTTATAATTGTTATAATTGTAAAACTTTTTATTATGTGAATTTTGTTTAACAAAATTAATGAGATGTAAAATATTATTTATTTTTAATATATATGTAAATAAGTTCAAAATTAATAGTTTTCATGTATGAGGCAAATATCTATATTCTACATTATTCAGCTAAACTACATAACTATTTATGTTAACGATCTAGGTTCTAAGTTACATAGTATTTAATATCAAAGATTTCATTTTATTTAATGAAAATGTAATTTTAGCAATACTTAAAAAAAACTTATTAAATATGCCCTACTCCGAATTAAAGATTTTGATATCCCATCAACAAAGAATCTTAAATTTGAAAGAAGTGTTGAAAAAAAAAGTTAAGAGAACTAACTTTAACCAACTTGACAAATTTCGTATAATTGATATATACTATAATTAAATATTTTTTTTTTTGGCGTTGACTTTTATATATATATTACGAACTTATTTTACCCGTTTTACATTATATTAATATTCTAATATTTAACTCGTAAATATATATGATCATAAATATAAAATCACAATAGCTACATACGTTTTTAAAATCAAGTTTAACTTAGATTATTTGGATTTAACCACATAAAAAACTATGGAGGTTCATGTTTTTGTGGTTTCTTTATATATATATATATATATATATATTGGCGTTTTATAGTATACAATACTTGATAAAATACTACTCATTTATAATATAGTTTATTATATTATACTTTCATTATAATATTTTTTTTTACTTTTAAAGTATACTATATTCTCTTATACTTATTTTATTAAAATAATTTAAAAACAATTTTTGTTTATCACTGAATTAAATTTGTATCAATTAAATTTTTTTAATTGAAAAATGAAAATTTTAAATTTAAATAAAAATAAAAATTAATCAAAATAAAATTCCATGTATATATGAGATATATGTATATGTAATTTTTATATTTTTAGTTTTAAAGAGAAGTTCCATATTTTAAGGAGATATATAAATTGTTTCTATTAAAATTTTAAATTAATATTAGAAACCAATGACATAGCATGTAATTTTTTACAAAACAAAGGTTTTTTTTTTAAAGTGCTTCCCAATTAATAGTATAGATATACAAAAGTTAATTATATGAAAATAGGTAGAATAATAACGTAAGGAAGAATTATATCATTTCATATACACAAAACACACACACACACACACATATATATAT
>OVBE01016004.1:0-11158 GCA_900406425.1 Iberis pinnata | reverse complement strand
TTTCTACATAAAAAATAAACTTTTAGGTATGCGTGCACATAAAATTTATTATATATATAGTTGTATTCTTTTTTTTCTATAGCTAAAAACTATGTTTTATAGTTTATTATTTGCGCCCGATTTAAAAAAGTTCTAGCTCCCATACAACTATACAAGATAAATCATTGAAAAGTGCAAGCTGTTTTTTTTTTTTTTTTCAACCAAATATTTCATTTTATATTAGCCAATTACAAAATAATAAAACCACAAACGAAGCCAAGCCAGCCAACTAAAACCAGAGATAGATACAAAAACAAATTCACGAGAACAAAGTGCAAGCTCTTCTGAATTCGAAAATTTTATCTTAATCAAACTCATTATAACAAAGTACTAGATCCCACAATAAAACATACAAAAATTCAAATCGTGATTGCGTGGGTTTATGAAGTGGGAGATCATACGTAAATGGTGCAACCAGAAAAGTGAATAACCAAAACCTAATGATTATGTTATTAGGCCCATTTTAGGGAAGTCCTAATTATTTAGGGTTCACACATGCCTAACAGAAGATAAAAAGGATGGTCATCAATGGAAAAATTAGTGTCTGTGTTTGTGTTTGTGTTTCTATCTTGATTTTTTTGTCAATGAAAAAACTTTATATATCATTCATTTTTTGTGAAAAAGTTAACATAATTCATATTATGTATAACCATCAATAGTGACTAATCGTCTAATAAAACTTAATTCAATGTAATAAATTCTATTTTCATTTTTATCAAGTATTTTTGTTTTAGAAAATATATCAGTTTTGACCATGTCTTACAAATTTAGCTCTATCTATTTTTCTATGTTTTATTATATTCAAAATTTTATGTAAATTATATCAAATCTCACAATTATATTTTTTCGGCAAATTAAATTTCATTAGAAATCAGAATACGTTCCAAGAACGGGAAGAGAAACACTTACGACGAGGTACATCATGAACCATAAAGGGTTAATACAAAATTCCCGAAAAGGAAATAAAAGAGCCAACGCCGGACCGGAACCCAGACATGGGAGAGCATTGCTTCCAACGGAAGAGCAGAAAAGAATACCTCAAAGCTGGAAAGACCAGCCAGTAAGGTCTAATCTGCCCGAACCGGGAATCGGCACCAACCCAACGAGATCTAGGAGACGACCATGACATAAAGACAAACAAAAACATATCAAAAACAAAGACAACCGATTGATATCACTTATTCCTACATAATTTAAACTACTTAAAACTAAAAACAAAAAGCCCAGAAACGAGCCCAATACAACACCAAAATCAGCTTGACAAAGTTGTGTTATGTGGAAGATAGGTGCACCACATGTCCAGTATATTCCGATCCCTTGGAGAAACCAAATCACGCCGGAGTTGTTTTCCCGTCGGTCCAATTTTCCACTAAATCGATTATGAAGGCCACAGACTCCCAAATTGCCACAAAACAACAACCACCAGCCTTGTACCACACCATAACCGATCTCCACGCCTAAGACCCATCTAGAATCAACCTCTTTCACATCGCAAGCTCCTTCGAGATCCAATTAGCGCATTCAATGCAACCCCAAGCCGAGAGAAAGAGAAGAAGAAACCCAAAGGTTTGATCTCCGTTCCACGCCGACATAGTTCACCGTCAAAGCTCCGGATCCTTTGCATGCAACCATGAAAACCATCAGACCACAAAAAAGATCCAAAAAGATGAAGGAGAGAGACCCCAATAGATAAAATCAAAAGAAAATAAGACAACAGAATAGTGGTGTGAGTCCGAAAACTAGTCAAACAAAAGCTATGTACAACCAGCACATGTTCAAGGCCGGACGCCGGAATCAAAACCGAGAAGAGATGCAGATAATCAAGCAAAGCGATTAGGGGGAAGAACTTAATAAAGTTATGGACGTGAAATCTCAAATCTCACAATTATAGAAAATGATAAAAGTGATTTAAAATATTAGCATAAGCATATATAATATATTATTAATTTAATATCATTTTAATATATTCGATGAATTAGGTAAAATATATTTCTAGTATCGTCATTTATGATCTAATGTGGCCGTGTGGGACTAATTTAAATGTCAAAATCATAATCATTGAAACAAAGAAAGGGGCAGGAAAATAAATTCTCGGAGGATCTATTGATTAATTATAGTCTTATAGTCATTTACCTTATGGTAACTTTTAAAAGCGAAAATAAAAAATGTGGTAATTATTTTCAGTTATGCGAAAAAGTATTATTGATTTTAAATCTTAACTCATTATCAGAGCTTATATAAATTATTTATTATTTTGTAACAGCTAAATAAAATGAAGATAAATTTTTTAAAATACCACAAAAAAAAATTCAAAATTTTCAAAATACCATTAACTTGTTTTTCTCCAAGAATACCACAAACATAAAAAAATGAATTTAAAAGATCTAGAATTTAAATTTTTTTAATTTGGGTATAAGGTTTAGATTTGAAAAAGGTAAATTTTAGTTTTGAAAATTTAGAGTTTAAATTTAAAAATTTTAATTACTTCAAATTTGGTGATATTTTTGAGAATTCCTCCAAAATAAACTATAAAACTTATTTTGAAAAGAATAAATTACATGAAATCTTCAGTTGCATAGATTTTTTAATCTGAAAATAATTAAGATTGTTAAATCCTAGATTATAATTAACATAATAGTTACCACTAACTATATAATTAATGGAAGAGATATCGTGATACCTACCAGTGGTCATGGTACTTCGTTTAGCTTTGGTGGTTGTTGATACAGTGACAGAAACCCAAAATAACTTATCTTTGGAAAGAAGAACAGATGAGTGTTTTAGGGTCAAATTCGTTATATGCTATATCGAGGAACCTAGTTCCAATACAAAATTCGGAGATGTTGTTTAATCTATTTTGAAAAAATACAGTTCCGGAGAGAGTCAAGACTTTATTTTGGTTAGTCGGTAATCAAGCACTAATGACCAACACAGAATATACCTTGGAGACTCAGCTATTTGTCTAATATATAAGGGAGATAACGAGACTATTATTCATATTCTTCACGATTACCTAGCTGGATTTGGATTCATTTGGTTCCTCGACAAAAGCAGAATTTGTTCTTTAATCAATCGATCTTGGAATGGATTTACTCAAACCTTAGCGACACAACTTCAAGACCAGATTACGACTGGTCGTGCATATAGATTGGCGGTGTGGTGGAGCCGTGGAGATGGAAGTGGAGATTTCTCATTGTGTGGAAATTTCTCATTGTGCTTGAGATTATGCTAAGGAGATTGTGAAAGGTAATGCGACTCTATCCTCACTAAAGCCGATGAGAGTTGAGAGGAATCCTTAGCTCTCTATAAATTTAGATATATCACTAACTGTGAAAGACATATATATAATGCTTTGTATCAATTCACTTTATATTTTTTCTCTTATTGTTAAATTTTTTGTCAAACATTCTATAACTTTTCATCTTCACCCTCTCATTCCAAGACAACCATAATCAATGCTTTTTACAGCATTTGTTAAAAAAAATTTCAAGTCCAAGAGAATTTATCTATTGTTTATAGCAGAGTTCAACACAGCTTTCTTTGCTCCATCTCCTCTACTTAGTCTTCTTCGTCATCACTTGATCTAGGATAGATCCACCTTCGTACAGAATGACATCTCCTCGCCACAACAAACATACTTGGTAAAATTTTGGAAGATAACTTCTCTGATTTTAGAGTCGTCTTGTATTTGCGATAGATCTTGATATAATCGAGCGTGTCATATATAACTAAAGATTTTTGTTGTAGTCTCCATTGTACTCAATTGATTATTCTTTGTAATTATTGTACATATTTATAAATTTAAAATGAGTTTTTCTTACTATGTCTATATCTTCTCATGCAAATTTTTTTTTGGTGTGGAACAGGGGAAAAATATCTCTTAATTTATTTAAAAAAATTCAACAAAAAAGAAAATTAAACAATCACCATTCGAGGTCTAGTTACTCCCCGAGTATCATCATCTAAATACAAAACAAAAACATTCGGAACAACATCCAAGATATGTATCCCAGTGCTCAAAGAAAAGGCATGATTAGCAAGAGCATTAGCCAAATTGTTCCCCTCGCGATAGACATGAGTAAACCGGAATTCCCAGTCCTTCTTCGGAAAGCCATGGCACAGTCGTACCAGGAAAGCAAGTGGATGGTAGTTCTCAACCCCATCTCGTAGAAACCCCAAAACCAACTTCGAGTCCATCTCTAACTCGAGCTTCCTAAACCCCCCGAGTCCAGGCAATAAATATACCGTAATAGACACCCCACAACTCCGCTAAAGGAGCAGTACAGACACCAATATTCAATGCAAAACCTCCACACCAGCTCCCATTATGATCTCTTAATAACTCCACTTGCAGTCGTCAGGCCTGGGTTTCCTTTTGACGCACCGTCGGTATTGATCTTGATCCAATCATACACAATAATTTAATAACACTAAATTGTATTTGTACTTCTAAATGGAAGGATCCTCAAAAAATAATACTTTTTAGTTTGTTTTCCAAAAATACCACTCATGATTGTTCTAAAATTATCGTCAAATATTTGTTCAAATATAAAATATTTTTAGAACTTCAAATTTACATCTTAAATTTGAAAATAAATTCATAGTCCTTTCAAAAATAAACCTTAAACTCTAATTAGTGAACACTAATCCAAAATTTTAAAGGGAGAATTAGCTAAAGGGCTTTTTTTCCTTATCTTTGTGGAATTAACTTTTTTTATAAGTCAATTTATGCCTAGCATGCCCTTGTTTTATCCATATCTATTTATACTCCTACAATATCTGTTTTAAAATATTCCATATTAACTATATTTAATTCTCTTAAATTTTTTTAACCAACGTTTCTTTTCTTTCTATGTTTCTTTTCTTCTCCTTCTATATCTAAGTTTTTCTAAACATTTATCCATAGGAATCCTTTATCGAAATCCACAAAGAAAAACATCAAATAGTGATCAAAGTTGACATATAAGGTAAGTTCGTATATGTGTAGATTCATTTTTCCAATGTTTTGATATTTAAATGTGACATTGTTTAGTTCTTATTACATAATTTACATTTTACTTGTTTACCTATCACATAACATAAATNTTGACATATAAGGTAAGTTCGTATATGTGTAGATTCATTTTTCCAATGTTTTGATATTGAAATGTGACATTGTTTAGTTCTTATTACATAATTTACATTTTACTTGTTTACCTATCACATAACATAAACGATATTGTGGAGTGTTATTTTTCTTATTGTAGTTTCTTAAATGATCTATTAGATTCTAGTGATTTTTATGGAAAAAACGAAATTAATGTTTGAGTTAATCGATTTGTGATTTTAGGAAAATGAAGTCTTCTAGAAAATATATTATAGAATATGACGTCTTCTGGAAAATCTATTCTAGAATATGACATCTTCTGGAAATCTTATTCTAGAATACGACGTGTTCTGGAAAATCTATTCGAGAAATCCATAATATAACTTGTTCTGGAAAATCTATTCTAGAATATGAACTTTTCTGGAATATATTCTAAAATATGACGTGTTCTAGAATATATTTTCTATTGTATCCACTTATTCTGGAATAGATTTTCTAGAATACAAAAAGTTACGCAGTATAAAATAGCAATTCTAAAATATGCACATTTAAAATACATAATTCTGGAATAAATTTTCTACTTTACTTTGAAAAGTATTATGTAAAATCTTACATATATATGTAGAATGTGAAATATCTTTTAAAACTAATTTTGTTGTTATTTGACAGGAAAATATGATACACATATATGTGATGTATGGTATGTGGAGATTGTTTGACAATAGTTGTTGGAGATTTATCATTGATAAGGAGAAATGTGGTAGAATGATTGATTTGGAATCTAATACTACTCTGCAAAAGATGAAGACAATGGTTATAGAGGATTTCAATATGGATTTGGGTACGACCGATTTGTAAATCAGTTACTCCCCTTTTGGGTTGGTTGATTACTTAGAATCTCCACCAATAATTTTCACAAATGATCACCAAGTTAAACATTTGTTTGGATTTTTCAAAAAGGAGAATGCGATGCGTTTTTGTGTGACATTTAAACGTAGTGGTGATGATCAAAATACCAGGATGGAACTTGATTTGCATAAGCCGCCAGAAGATTCAGTTGATGAAAAAGATGCTGACGATAAGCCTCAATCATCAAGAGAATATGTAAGTAACTCTAGATTGAATGATGATTTGAAAAGATATCATTCTAATGTTGAAGTTGGTGGTGATAATCAGTTGATGTCTAAATTTGTTCTTTGTAAAAATCAAAATATTAGAGTGGTTGACTGTGTAAAGATGATCAACTTTTCAAAAACAAGAAAAACTTGATAAAGACAATGGAAATATGCGCTATGAAGTATAACTTTGATTATATAGTTGCAAAATCTTGTACTCGTTTTTGGTGTTTACGGTGCAAATATCAGTTTTGCAATTGGAGAATTCGTGCGGAGTGTCTAGTTGGATCATCATATTTTTGAATCAACAGGTATGTTTTTGAACATACATGTGCTCCTTCTAAGAAAAAAAAATTCTCTAGGACGGCTTCAGCCAAAACAATTGGCCATATTATTATGGAAAAGTATGAATGATCAAAGGAATGGCCCAAGAGAAATGACATCATTATTTAACTTAAAAGTGTAACCTACATTTCTAATCAAAACCAGAAACTTTAAAAATATTTATTAAAAATCATAGAACAACCAATATGGTGTTGAACGACCGTTCTGGCCTAGAATGGTCGTTCTAAAATGTATCAGAAAGTTCCTGGAACATTTTGGAATGACCATTTGAAGCCAGAACGATCGTTCCAAAATGTTCCGTAGAGTTTCCGAAACATTTTGAAAAACTGTCGTTCCAAAATGTCTCAGGAAGTTCCTGGAACATTTTGGAATGACCGTTCCAGGCCAAAATGGTCATTTGGTCTAAAAACGAATTTTTTAAAAATAAATAGTTTTAAAAATATTAAGGATAAAAAAGACTTAAATTTTGATAAATGTTTAGTTTTACAAACTTGTGTAATAAAGTTTTAACTCCACAAACATAGGAAAAAAACCATTTTAGCTAATTCTCCCAATTTTAAATTAAAACTTGGGACGATTAGCTAAAAGAGTTTTCTTCCCCTATGTTTGTGGAATTAAACATTTATAATACAAGTTGTAAAACTAAACCTTTTTCAAAATTTAGGTCTCTTTTAACACTTAATAGTTCTTTTATACTGAATGATCGTTCTGACCTGGAACGGTCATTTCAAAATGTCCCAGAAAGTTTCGGAAACATTTTGGAACAACGTTCTAGCCTGGAACGGTCGTTCCACAATGTTCTATAAGGTTCTGAAATATTTTAGAACGACTATTCCAGGCCAGAACGATCGTTCCAGAATGTCCCAGAAAGTTTTTAAAACATTTTGGAACAACCGTTTACACCCTCGTCTACCACCCTCGTCTAACTTGTAATTAGTATACATACATAGATTAGCTTTTTAAGCAGATTCAAGTATTTTGGTATTTTAATGAAATTCTTCTCTGGCATACCTCTAACAATGTTAACAGCATAGTCACGGGCTTCCCATGCATTGGAATAAGAAAGCTCAACTTCATGGTTTTTACGAAACATATTAATGATGTCATTGGGCTTGGGCCCTTCCTTTGATCCTTCATACTTTTTCATAATAATATGGCCAATTGTTTTGGCTGAAGTCATCCTAGAGGATTTGTTTTTTATTTGAAGGAGCACATGTATGTTAAGCAATATAATTGTTGATTCAAAAATATGATGATCCAGCTAGACACGCTGGAATTCTCCAATTGCAAAACTGATCTTTGCACCGTAAACACCAAAAACAAGTACAATGCAACTCTATAGTCAAATTTATACTTCATGGCACATATCTCCATTGTCTTTATCAAGTCTTTCTTGTTTTTGAAAATTTGATTATTTTTTTTACATAATCAACTACTCCGATCTTTTGATTTTTTACAAACAACAAATTCGGACATCAATTGATTATCATAATCAACTTCAACATTAGGAGTATATCTTTTCAAATCATCATTCAATCTAGAGTTACTTACATTTTCTCTTGGTAATTGGGGCTTATTGTCAGCATCTTATTCATAAACTGAAACTTCAGGCAGTTTATTCAAATCAAATTTCATCATGCTCTTTTGATCATCACTACTATGTTTAAATGTCACATACAAACGCATTGCATTCTCCTTTTTGAAAAATCCAAACAAATGTTTAACTTGACGATCATTAGTGACAATTACTGGTGGAGATTCTAAGTAATCAACCAACCCAAAATGGGAGTAACTGATTTCCAAATCGGTCATACCCACATCCATATTGAAGTCTTTTACAACCATTGTCTTCATCTCTTGCAAAGTAAAAATCGATTCCAAACCAATCATTCTACCACATTTCTCCTTATCAATGATGAATCTCGAACAATTATTATTAAACAATCTCCATATACCAAACATCACATATATATGTATTATATTTTCTTGTCAAATAACAATCAAGATTAGTTTTTAAAAGATATTTCACATTCTACATATATAACAAATATTCCAGAATACTTTTCAAAGTAACGTAGAAAATTTATTCCAGAATAATGTATTTTAAACGTGAATATTCTAGAATTTCTATTCTTTTCTGCGTATTTTTATATACTAGAAAATATATTCCATAATAAGTGGATTTAATAGGAAATTTATTCCAGAACACGTCATATTCTAGACTATTTTTTATAGAAAAGTTCATATTCTATAATGAATTTTCCATAACAAGTCATATTATAGAACTTTAGAATAGATTTTCTAGAAGACTTCATCTTTCTAAAATCACAAATCAATTAAATCAAACATTAATTTTGTTTTTTCCATAAAAATCACTAGAATCTAAGAGATCATCTCTAAGAACTACAATAAGAAAAAATAACACTCCACAATATTGTTTATGTGATAGATAAACAAGTAAGAGGTAGGTTATGTGATAAAAAACTAAACAATGTCACCTTTATATATCAAAAAATTAACAAAAGAGATAAAAAAGAATTTACACATATAAAAACTTACCTTATATGTCAACTTTGATCGCTAATGTTTTTTGTGGATTTTTATAAAGGATTCATATGGTATATGTTTAGAGAAACATAGATATGGAAGGAGAAGAAAAGAAACGTTGTTTAAATAATTTGTAAAAAATTAAAGGGAGAATTAGCTAAAAGGGTTTAATTTTTACTATGTTTGTGGAATTAACCTTTCTTTTTAAAAAATCAAATTATGCCTAATATGCCCCTGTCTTTATCCATATCTATTTATATTCCTACAATATCTTTTATAAAATATTCTCTACAAAATTCAACGTTTCTTTTCTTTTCTTTGTGTTTCTTTCCTTCTCCTTCCATATCTAAGTTTCTCTAACATACATCCATAGGAATCCTTTATCGAAATCCACAAAGAAAAACATCAAGTAGTGATCAAAGTTAACATATAAGGTAAGTTCATATACATGCATATTCGTTTTCTTTATCTCTTTTCTTAATGTTTTGATATTTAAAGGTGACATTGTTTAATTTTTTATCATATAATCTACCTCTTACTTGTTTACCTATCACATAAACGATATTGTGGAGTGTTATTTTTTCTTATTGTAGTTTTTTGAGATGATCTCTTAGATTCTAATTCTACTTTGCAAGAGCTGAAGAAAAATGGTTGCAGAAGACTTCAACATGGATTTGGGTACGACCGATTCAAAAATCAGTTTCTCCCCTTTTGGATTGGTTGATCACTTAGAATCTCCACCAGTAACCGTCACAAATGATCGTCAAGTTAAACATTTGTTTGGGTTTTTCAAAAAGGAGAATGCGATGCTTTGTGTGTGACATTTAAACGTAGTGGTGATGATCAAAAGAGCAGGATGAAATTTGATTTGAATAACCTGCCAGAAGATTTAGTTGATGAAGAAGATGCTGACAATAAGCTTCAATCACCAAGAGAAGATGTAAGTAACTCTAGATTGAATGATGGTTTGAAAAGATATCCTCATAAGGTTGAAGTTGGTGATGATAATCAGTTGATGTACGAATTTGTTGGTTGTGAAAATCAAAAGATTATAGTCAACAGTGGTTGACTGTGTAAAAATGGATCAACTTTTCAAATACAAGGAAACCTTAATAAAGACAATGGAAATATGCTCTATGAAGTATAACTTGATTATGGAGTTGCAAAATCTTGTACTCGTTTTTGGTGTTTATGGTGCCAAGATCAGTTTTTCAATTGGAAAATTCGTGAAGAGTGTCTAGCTCGATCATCATATTTTCGAATCAACAAGTATGTTGTTGTACATACATGTGCTCCTTCTAAGAAAAGCAATTCTCTAGGACGGCTTCAGACAAAATAATTAGCCATATTATTATGAAAAGATATGAAGGATCCATAGAAGGGTCCAAGCCAAATGACATCATTATTTAACTCAAAAGTATAACGTAATTCACATACATTAATCAAAACCGAAAACTTTAAAAATATTTATAAAAAACATAGAACAACCAATATGATCTGGAACGACCATTCTGGCCTGAAATGGTCGTTTTTAAATGTCTCAGGAAGTTTCTTGAACATTTTGGAATGACCGTTCGAGACCAGAATGGTCGTTCCAATCTGAAATATTTTGGAACGACCGTTCTGGCATGGAATGGTCGTTCCAAAATGTCTCAGGAAGTCCCTGGAACATTTTGGAATGACTGTTCTAGGCAAGAACGATCATTCCGTCTAAAAATGAAATTTTTTTAAAAATAGTTTTAAAAAAATTATCAAGGGTAAAAGAGACTTCAATTTTGATAAAAGTTTAGTTTTACAAATTTGTATATAAATGTTTAATTCCACAAACATAAGGAGAAAAAAAATCTTTTTAGCTAATTCTTCCAAAATTAAATATAGTTTATATAGAATATTTTATAAGAGATATTGTAGGAATATAAATAGACATATTAAACGTAAATTAACTATAAAAAAAGTTGATCCTACAAATATAGAGAAAAAAATCTTTTTAACTAATTCTCCCTTAAAATGTTTACATTTGTAATAT
>OVBE01016003.1:0-11159 GCA_900406425.1 Iberis pinnata | reverse complement strand
AAGTACCTAAAACCCAATTATGTTTCATAAAGTACATGTTTCACAAATTTACTCAAATAAAAACTTGTTTATTGATTTATTTCATTCTTATCTGCTTACAAAGACTCGAATGCTTCCTTATATATTGGAGCATTCTTTGATTACAAGTTTGCCCTAGGTACATTAGTTTAAATCTGATTGGCTCTCACTTAATGCCAAAAACCTATTCCTTAGCACAACCTTTTTCAGCAATACCAACTTCTTTTGTCTTCTTGCATGTTGGAGAATATGAGCTCTACTTTTTCATATGATTGTTGCTTGTTGCTAGTAGAGTCGAGTCCTTTAGGCTTGAGACATATTCTGGAGTGGGCTTCACCTTGTGCAGGCCCGTTTGACTTAAAAGAGAAGTCTCTCTTTCAACCAGTGTGTTTGATGTTGGTCTTACACCCCCCCCCCCTTCAAACTCGGTGTCTGAGAATCGGCAAAGTTATCCACGCCTAGTTTGAACCTGAGTGAGCTGAAGGGAGCAAATGGTAAAGATTTGGTGAAGATATCGGCGAGCTGGTGTTGATTTGAGATGCGGTAAACTATCAGAGAGCCCAAAGCAACCCTTTCCCGGACATAATGAAAGTCAGTATCAAAGTGTTTGCTCCTGGAATGAAGAGCTGGATTTGCAGTCAAATAGACAGAAGATTGGTTATCGTAATACAATTCATGTACTTTTTCCTATGGAATTCCCAATTCCTTCATCATGTAGTTTAGCCATGTGATTTCAGAGGTTGTTTCTGATAATGTCTTGTACTCTGCTTCTGTAGAGCTCTTGGAAACTGTTGAGTGTTTGCGTGATGACCAGGAAATAATGTTGTTTCTCAAAAAGGTACAGTAACCCCCAGTAGATCTTCTGGTTTGTTTACAGCATGCCCAATCAGAGTCACTATATGAACATATAAGTTGATTCCCATCATATAAGTTCCTTTTAGATATCGTAGGATCCTCTTTAGTAGTTTGAAATCTGCAAGTGTAGGTTGATGCATCTTCTGGCATACGAAATTGACTGAGAATTGTATGTCTGGCCTTGTGAGTGTCAGGTATTGCAGTTTACGTGCAAGACATCTGAAGTAAGTTGGATTGGAGAAGAGAGCAGATGTGTCAGGGACTTTGTGCAGTTGCAGTGGGAGAGGTGTATCCAATGGAGCACATTCTTGTATTCCAGCTAGACCAAGTAAGTTTTCTACATACTTCTCTTGTGATAGGAATAGCCCTTTATCATGAAACTTAGCTTGAATCCCTAAGAAGTAATGTAGATGTCCCAAATCTTTGATCTTGAATTGTATACTCATTGAGTCCACTAACTGTGAGAGTAAAGTTTGATTGTTACCAGTTAAAACCATATCATCCATATAGAGCAGTAGCATCATTACATTTGATTCTTTCATATAGATGAAAAGTGATGGATTTCTTTTGCTACATGTGAACCCAAAGGTATATACATTGAGTCCACTAACTGTGAGAGTAAAGTTTGATTGTTACCAGTTAAAACCATATCATCCACATAGAGCAGTAGCATCATTAAATTTGATTCTTTCTTATAGATGAATAGTGATGGATCTCTTTTGCTACATGTGAACCCAAACTCTATAAGGTATGTGCTAAACATGTCAAACTAGGCTCTGGGTGATTGTTTTAAGCCATACAAATATTTGTGTAGTTTACACACATGGTGTGGTTTAGATTTGTTTGTGAATCCAGTAGGCTGCTTCATGTAGACTTGTTCAGTTAAGTTGCCATGTAAAAAGGCATTTTTAACATCTAACTGTTTAACACCCCAATTCATAACAGTAGCAGTGTGTAGGACAAGTCTTACACTGGTTATCGTTACCACTGGACTAAAGGTTTCAAGGTAATCAATTCCTTCTTCCTGGTGAAAACCCTTTGCCACTAACCTAGCTTTTAGTTTGTCTAGGCTGCCATCAGCTTTGAGTTTAGTTCTAAACACCCACTTGTAGCCTAGAACATGCATATCAGGGCTATAGGGAACCAGAGACCAAGTGTTTGTCTCCTGGCAGTTTGACAGTTCTTCCTTCATGGCCGTTGTCCAGCCTGGGTCCTTAAGTGCTGCTGTGACAATCTTAGCTTTAGGGTAAGATACTTTCTGTGTAAGAAAAACATACTTTGTATTAGGAATCTGTATTCCTTGTTTCAGTCTAGTAACCATGGGATGTTGATTGGCTTGAGGAGAAGCTTGTGATGGCTGAGGAGTAACTGATTCTGTATTCGAAGTGACTGGCCTTGGTGAAGATAAAGGAGTGTTGTCACCAATAGGAACAGGGTCAAGGCCTACCGTACGCTCAGTACACTCTCCATCCTCATAAGTAGTCTGCTTTGAACCAGAAGATTATCCAGTGTTGCTACATGCTTCAGATGATTCTGGTTGAGTGACCAGAGGAGGTGATGATTCTAGGGGTAGTATATGTTGATTGAGAAATTGGTTTGTTGGATTTTGGTTTGGTGGAGGAGTTTGATCATTGTGTTCAGCTTGATTATGTGGAACTTGAAAAACTGGACTGCCAAGCACTAAGTAGAGTAGTTCTTTGTGCAGGAAGTAGTGTATGATACTTGTCAGTAAAAGGGAATGACGCTTCATCAAACATCACATGTCTGCTGATATAAACTCTTCCTGTGGGTGGATAGAAACACTTATAACGCTTATACATGTCATTGTAGCCTAAGAATACACATGGTAGTGACTTAGGATCAAATTTTTGGGTAGAATAATCCCTTAGTGTAGGGTAACACGCACATCCAGATGTCCTGAGTGCAGTGTAATCAGGGGTTTTGCCAAACAGTTTCTGAAAGGGACTAATGTTATCAGTTACTGTTGTAGTAGACAACAGATTAATAAGAAAGTTTGCAGTGAAGAAAGACTCAACCCAGTACTTTTGTGGTATTTTGCAGTCAAACATCATTGAGAGTCCTAGCTCAGTCAAGTGTTTATGCTTTCTCTCAGCTAGTCCATTCTGCTGAGGAGTATGAGGACATGAGATGTGTTGAATGCCACTCTTAGCTAGTTGATTCATAAACTTTGAGCTGGTAAATTCACCTCCCCCATCACACTGAAAGGTTTGAATTTTAGTATTTAGTTGTGTTTCTACCAAGGACTGAAACATACAGAATATGCTAAAGAAATCAGCCTTAGACTTTAGGGGGTAAAACCAACAATATCGTGACCAATGGTCTATGAAGACTACATAATATGTAAAGCCTTGAACTGAGTGAACAGGAGATGGTCCCCAGAGATCACAATGAACTCTTTCTAGGGGACCTGAAGCAGAAAAAGAGGAACTACTAAAAGGTAATCTACTGCTTTTTCCCAATCTGCATGCTTCACACATAGTGTTGCTGCCTTTGCTGAATGAGATAAGCTTATTGGAAGAAAGCTGCTGTAAAACTGAATTATTAGGGTGCCCAAGCCTTCTGTGCCAGACATCCTCACTGATAAGATTTTTCCTATAAGAGATAAGAGCTTGAGCTGGTTCTTCTTTTAACAAGTAGAGATCATCCAGACTTTTTCACAGGTTGAGAACTTTCTGAGTTAGCTTGTCCTTTACAAACACATGATCACAGTCAAATTCAAAGGAACAAGGATATTGTTTTGTAACC
This sequence comes from Iberis pinnata, assembly GCA_900406425.1. Lineage (NCBI taxonomy): Eukaryota > Viridiplantae > Streptophyta > Magnoliopsida > Brassicales > Brassicaceae > Iberis > Iberis pinnata. Next base: position 7,520 of record OVBE01016003.1, on the reverse strand, counting down.
TTTGACACATAAAGTAGAGATTTAGTAATGTTTGGGCATACTAGTACATCATTTAACATTAATTTACCTGAGGATGATGGTAAGGCAGTGTGACATGTGTGTGTTATAAATAGAAACTCACCAATACCTACCATGATCATGTCTGACCTAGTGTAAGGCTGGGAGTGTTGTAGGTTTAGCTTTGAGTTTGTGATATGAGCTAAGGCACCTGTGTCAGGATACCATTATGTTCCAGCATGTTCTGAAACATTTGTTATGCGAAGAGAAGCTAGAGCAGTTTGTGTATCTTCTTGTTGATAAGCATAGTAAAAAATGTGCCAACATTTAAGGGCTTGATGGCCTGGTCTTCCACATATCTGACATTGTGGTCTTGTATCTTCTCCATAGGAGCTTCCATAACTTGTTGAAGACAGTGAAGAAGGTGAGATTTGTTGTGGGAAACCTCTCCCTCTAGTTGAGAAGCCTCTGCCTCTGCCTTGTCTTCCATAACCTCTGTCTCTACTGGTGTAGTATTGTTGAGGGTTGTTGGTTCTGGCTGTATTGAATTCCAAATAAGGTGAAGCAGACTATGTTGAAAAGGCTTGAATCCTGTTATCATAGTTGGTAAGTCTGGGTATGACTTCTTCAAATGTCAGGTTAGGCTGAGCATCCATGGAGCTTTCTACAGTGGTCTTGATGGGCTCATACTCACGTCCCAAATCATGAAGTGCTGCAAAAATCTTCATATTTTCAGGCACAGGACTTCCTATGGAAGACAACTGGTCACACAGTGCCTTGACCTCCTTCAAATAATCAGTCATATTTTGCTCTCCTTTCTGAGTAGTTTGGAGTTTCCTCTGCAACTCAAACAGTCTTGATGAAGAGAAGTTGAAATGCCTTGACAGTGTGACCCAAACCTCCTGTGAGGTTCCACAGTTCACCACAACATTGATTCAATATTCTAGTTCCATAAGCAGAAAGGGAAAGAATACAAAGCCGAAAACGATGGTTCTAACTCTGATTCAAAGCTGAAACTAGACGAAACTGTGCAGAGTGTTGAACTTGATAAAGAGGAGTTAAAGAAGTTCAAAGAAATGATTGAATTAAAAGAAGAAATCTTCAGATAGTGAAGAACAAGAGCATGAGCTTGAACAAGTAGAATCTCGTGATGAACGAAGGTGGATGGAAAGAGAGAATGCAATAAAAACACAAAAAGCTAGAAAAGAGTAGTATGCTCGGATTAGAACTCTTGTTGATAATGCATATAGAAAAGACCCAAAAATATTGATGAGAAAGCGAAGAAACAACGGAAGAAAGATGCTAAAGTTATAGCTAAGAAAAAAACAAGAAGAAGAAGCTGCTGCAACTATTGAAGAAAAGAAAAGAAGAAAAGAAGAAGAAGCTAAATATGTTGCAGAGACTGCTCAACAACAAAATAGAGCTAAGGAGAAAGAGAAGGAGCTTTTACGAAAAGAGACGAAGAAATTATGTGACAAGATGGAGAAGAAAGAAGGATTAGCTATAGCAAAAGGTGATCAAGAATGGTTACAGTAATATAGAAAAAGATGATGAAACAGAAAGTAAAGTTGAAGAACCTATTCATGAGAATCGTCACAAAGAATTTATCCCTAGGAAAGAGAAGGAGAAGTCGCCAAAGAAGAAAGAGGAGAAGGATAAGAGGGAAAGTGAAGAGTTGGCATCACCAAAGTCGAAGAAATCAGAGAAGAAGAAGAAGAAGAGCAAAGATAGTGTTGTTGATGGTGAGGATGAAACAACAACATTTGAGAAGAAGAAGAACAAAGACAATGATGATTGTTTATGTTGCTGCTTCTCTTGAGATGTTATGATTGTTTATGTTGCTGCTTCTCTTGAGAAGAATGATACTGCAGCGGTGGAGAAAAAGGTAGAAGCTAAGAATGGAAAAGAAGGAGAAGAACGTAAGCATAAGCACGATGACAGTGAAAGCCCTGCTCAAGTTTCAACGATTAAAGTCTCTGGTGGTTTTACTAATGAAATTAAAATGCCGAATTTAAAGCAATAAGAGGAAGATAGAATGACACAAGCTTTAATAGAGAGACAAATTGAAGAGTTTGGAAGTGGTTGGCTTAAAGTGTTTAGAGACCACATGGAGTTAGTAGAGTTACTAAGCCATAGATTGATAGGAGTCGAACTCGTTACCGGGAATGAACAAAAAGCAGATACTCTAACGAAGGCATTAGGAGAAATCAAATTTAATGAGATGCGAGATCTCACTGGCATTCAAGACTTAGGAGGAAAGGATTTCAAGCTTAAGAGGGAGAATGTTGAGATAAGCTTGAAAATAGCTTGAGGATCAAGCAAACATATTTTCCTATTTGTGTTTAGATAAGATAAGCTTAGGAGATTATCTAATATATTTTATGAGCTATCTATAATATATTTGGAGTTATCTAAACTTATATGAAATCTAATAATGAATAGGAAATTGATGACTATATAAGGAGATATTGAGTTGTGGCATAACTTATGATGAGAGTTTATGAGATTTAAGAGGTTTAGGTTTTGAAAGATTTTCCTAAATCTAATAAAAAGAGTTATTTTTTTATATATAAGTCTTATCATCCAACAAATACAACACACCATTAGATGGTTCTCCAACAAAAGTTTTCTAGTGTTAGAACTCGTAACAGTTTATAATGATTTATAAATTCTAATTACGAACTTAAGCTGCCAGGATTCGTGCAATTACTGAAACAAATCTAGAATACAGAGTTTGAATATACCTGGATATTCTACAACGGAACAACTAACTGATTTAGTCTAAGGTTTCTGAGCACTCCAAGTGTCGTGCCTCTACCAGTATCTACACGAACACAAACTGGATTGAAATAATATGCTAGTACTAACGAGATCAAATCTCAAAAACATCGCGACGAACTATTCGTCTCTCCCTCTTTTACTCTCTAGGTTTTTCTTGTTAATCCCACACTAATCTTCATAATACACGTCTTATATATGCATTTATAATTAATAATTAGCATAACCTAATCATGATGGGCTAAGCCCATTACGTTTGTTAATCTCTTTTGTAAGAGATTTAAACGTGTGTATAACATTATATCATATATATAACTTATACATAATTAAGGTATTGATTAATCGCACAAAAAAAAATATATATTTATATCTTATATAAAATATATATTATATTATTAAAACCCAATAAATCACTAATCCAGTTTGCTTAGGTATGTGACTCTGTAGGATCATATAATATTAGCAATGGACTCATAGACCATAAATTATAAACGGTATCTAACAAATTATTATAACCATCTAATATTATATGATTGTTAAACCTTTAACGTTAAAACTTTACTAGAGTAAGTACATAAGATTTCAGGACATTCCCAACAATCTCCCACTTGTACTGAAATCATTTATTCTCATAATCTTTTTGTCGCTATATCTCGATCTCAGCATAAGGCAAGAACCGGTGTCATCCGTAATAAGCTAGATCACGTTTATCGAACTCCGATTTATACTGATTAAACAAACGACTGACATTCACCTCGTTTGAGCACGGCCATGCATTTCTCAGTATCAAATCTTCGATAGGCCCAAAGATATTTATCTCCTGTTATATAGGAGGGACAAATCCCCTCTTGTTCCATCCCTGTTCCTTACACACTTTTCTAATACACCTGATCAATGCCTTTATAATCACATTTTACGGCTGACGTTTGACAAAGTCAAAGTGCACCAATCCATATATAAGAAAACATGATGATCTCAGGTCGAAGGACTATACTCTATAGTTGTCATGAGAAACTCTTATGACATTCATATAACAATCTTGTAGAGTTCTCATAGCGGGTCAGTCCGATACTATGTTCTTCAACACATATCTATGTGATTGACTTTAATACTACATATTAATGACTTCATGAAACTTAGTCATCAGTCACCTCACATACTAGTCACTCATAGTTATTAATGTCCCATGTTAATAACGTTGACTAGGGACCTTCTTAATTTATATCGTCATACACTTATAGGGTTTCATGATCAAGTCACGTACTTAATGGCCTATAAGAATAACATAAATTATATAGGGACAATTATTTAATTATCCAATAATGAAATAATCTATGAAACCAATTTCATTATCTTAAAACATATCAAAATCTATGTTTTCATGAACATCAATTCACAAAAGCATGTCTCCCACTAAACCTAAGATCCGATCTTGTAAGAATCTAATATGACTTTCATATATAGATCACTTACGCGGTTTATTAGGATACCATAAAATTTTACTCCCACTAGCTTTCAAAAATTTTAACCTTCTAAAATTTGCATTACTAATAACAAACAATTTGTTATTCACTTCATTGTAAAATTCCTTAAACACTTTTAAAGAATTAAGCTCTATGTTTATCATATAAACATCAACTTAATTTACTAAAATTATCAGCAAATATAATGAAGTAATAATCTTTATCTAGTGATTCAACTTATTGATTCGTATACATCTATATGTACAAGATTCAGAAGGTCACTGGTTCATACAAAAGATTGCAGAAGTTTATCACTATGAAACTTCGAAATGCAATTCTTATGTATACGACCCAAATGACAATATTACAAAGATTTACAACCTTTTGATTTAAATGTTATAGATAGACATTGGTTTAAAATATACATCTCATTCTCTAATGGGATGCTACAAAAAATATTTTATCGCAATAAAATACAATCCTTATTTTCTTAAAATCAAATTATAAGAAAAATAAATAAAGAAAATATTTAAATCATTAAACCATGCCTAAAGTCAAGATCGATACAGTAATCCTACAACTTATGTAACAACTATTATTTCATTCTAATGTGTAGGTCTATTTTTCTATCTTCCATAATTGTACTACTGATGGATCTTCACAATTTCACAAACGTGATTAGTACCACATCCAGTATCCAATACCGAAAGAGTAGAATTATAATCAGTCACACTTACTTCTATAACACTTAATACACTTATACATGGAGAAAAAGATTCAGAACTATTCTTATCAACTTCTCTAAGTATCTCTTGTAATTTATCTTCCAATGCCCAAAAACCATTACAATAATGGTACTCATCATCACAAAGGAGTGAGCTTAAACTTTTGAAAGGGCAAGCATTATGGGAGCTTGATATAACTATAAAAAGTATTAAGGAATTTAATATGATGTTCAAGAAATTTTGAGCATTCTTAACAATTAAGAAAACTCACACTATACCTAAAACAAAATTTCCTCAAAACGAGTTTAGTGTTCCATGATCCATATTTCACTAGAATTCAAGTGAACTTTGGCTCAACCCTTGAATATCTAACTATTTAGGTAAGTAACACCCTTACTAATTATATCCAATATAACTCTTGGTTGTGGATAACATCTTATGTATTATCCAACACTATGTCTCTAAGCTCAAAACCATTTTGATAGCCTAGTCAAGTAAACCAATCTTATTCCATAGGTACCTCTCTAGCTCTCAAAACGTTGCAAACCGCTGCTTTGGCAGACCCGCCATACAACGAAGAAAGTTTTGATTGTTACCAACTGTCTCACTCTTAAATTATTGCAGTCCGCTGCTTTGGCAGACCCGCCCTACAACAATTTAAGTTTTGACAATAAAATTGGGGAGACATCAAAAATACTTGATATTAACTGAGGAAATAAATTATTATTTAATTTATATTTTATTCTAATTTATATATATTATAAAAGAAATAAAATGTATAACTTATCTAATAAGTACTAATTAAATAATTAGATTCAACAATTGAACTAGCAAATAATTAACTTTATCATAATCTAATTAGGATAGTTCCAATTAAATAAACACAAAGAATGAAATGTAGATAAAATATTTCTACAAAAGATAAATCCTCAAACTTTTATATGATTAAATAAATCTAATCAAATTAGATTTTCCAATTCTAATCTAACTAGAATTATCAATAATAGAATAATTATTATATATATATATATATATGTATTTTATCATATAAAAATTTTAGTCTTATAAAATCTAATTAGATTAGATTTCTTAGTTCTAATCCAATTAGAACAATTAAATATAAATTAATCATTTTGATCAAAACTCATTTTGATCCCCTTTCTCTAGTCAAATTAAATATTTTAAGTACTAATCATATTAGAACTTGCAAATACCAAATAAATTTAATTCCTAGTCAAATTAGGTTAATTTTGTATTTAATTATATTTGAATTTATATCAAATTCAAATTAATAAAATATAATTAATACATATTGTATATTGTATATGTATCTAGATTGATATTAAAATAATTGACTCCATTTTTAATCACATTAAAAATATCAATTAATTTAAAAATATAATTCATTCAATCAATTAAATAACATAATCTTTTCTTTTTTCTTATTTAACTCTAATCAAATTAGAATTAAGAAATAGAATTTAAGAACTAATTGATTTAATTTTTTTTATAAACTAAATCAATTTGGTTTACCATAAACCAAATAGGAGAGATCTAACACAAAACAATTTTATTTCTATCTCACACATAAAGAAGCATACATCGACATATGCTTTAATCATTGAAAGCGTCAATAGCAACACACATGTATTTAACTTCTTATACATGCAGCATGACTATAAAATATGCAACGACTTACAATCAAACACATTGACGATTAACAATAACATAATTATTCGACTACACTTGCAGCGTGTGACTATAACATGCATAATTCACGATTTCTTTGAACAAGAGAATCAAATACATGCATAACTTAAAAACCACAACAACGATTCCCAATCATTACAATACATTCATGCAGCAACATAATTATCATGGAAAATTACGAAGGACACTTCCTTTATCTTTATAAGAATTATAATTATCTAGCAAACATGCTTTATGCCAATATAATTTTTCACAAAATTTAATTTGGTTCAACAACCATCATATATATCACATATATATCAATATTAAATCAAATTCAATTTCAATATTATGCATTTAGGCTCTGCTACCACTGTTGGAACTCGTAACAGTTTATAATGCTTTATAAATTTTAATTACGAACTTAAACTGCCATGATTCGTGCAATTACTGAAATAAATTTAGAATGTAGAGTTTGAATATACTTGAATATTCTGTAGGTTTCTGAGCACTCCAAGTTTCGTGCCTCTACCGGTATCCACACGCACACAAACTAGATTGAAATAGTATGCTATTACTGACGAGATCAAATCTCAAAAACATCGCGACGAACTATTCATGTCTCCCTCTTTTACTCTCTAGGATTTTTCTTGTTGATCCCACACTAATCTTCATAATACACGTATGCATTGATAATTAGCATAACCTAATCATGATGGGCCAAACCCATTACGTTGGTTAATCTCTTTTGTAAGAGATTTAAACGAGTGTATAACATTATATCATATATATAACTTATATTAATCGCACAAAATAAATATATATATATATATATATATTTATATCTTATATAAAATATATATTGTTG
>OVBE01016002.1:0-11159 GCA_900406425.1 Iberis pinnata | reverse complement strand
GAGTGCAAAAAAACAAATTAATAATATTAATTGTCGGGTAATTACAACACAATAATATCACATATAGTTTGTTATCTTTGTAAAAAAACTGCTATAGATGAAATCCAATTATAATACAAATCCAACGCTACTGAATATATAAAACTAAAGCTATTATTAAAAAACCTTTAATAACAAATATACGGCACTATTATAAAAATAAACAATTGCATCTTCAACTACGCTATCGTAACTTTAATAATTATAACATACAGTAAATCCGATATCTAAAGTGTCCGACCTATAATGACGGGCGCTGTCAGAGCGTTTAATTATCCGCTATGCAATTCTACGATAGCGTTTTTCGACCGCTAAGAAAACGCATATTTCTTGTAGTGAAGGATGATAATACCTGGCGATTCCAGCCTTGGCTATTATCCCATACATCCCGTAATTTTCAGCCTACAACTTCAGGTGGAATCTCCTTTTGAATTATCTCGCGGATTGGTTCATCTACCAACCATCTATCTGACCACAAGTTTATTTGTCTCCCATCCCATGGGATCCAACGAATACCTCTGGATACTACCAATTGAATCCCGCAGACAATGCTGCGCCATAGATTCGAGACGGTCCCAGTCAATCTAGAGCCTATAAAATCATGAATTGACTGTATTTTATACTTGCTCTTTAAAAATCTACACCAAAAATATGTATCATTATTCAAGAGTCTCCAACCAAGTTTAGACACAAGTGAAAAATTCATCTCTTTTGCATAACGAATCCCAGGCCGCCATTCTCCTTAGAGTCACATAATTTGTCCCAATATAACAAATGGATCTTTCGTTTCTCTTGAGTACTGCCCCAAATAGAATCTCTTGCTATCCCATCTAGTCCCTTCAATATCGATGTTGGCAGCATAATTGCACTCATAGAGTGAATAGGAATGGCCGAAAGTATTGATTTAGAGAGTGTAACTCTACCCGCTAGACTTAATGTTTTACTCCTCCATCCCGAAAGTCGCTTAGACGCTCTATCTAGCAATTCCCCAAAAGTCTCTTTATTAGTTCTTTTATGGAGTATCGCCATACCCAAGTATTTCTCGAGCTCTCTAGTAACGCCAATACCGCTTGCTGTACTTATTTGTTGAAAAAAATCTCTAATCACATTCTCAGAGAAGAAGATTTTAGATTTCTCCAGACTCACCTTTTGACCAGAGGCTTCACAAAAGCTAGTGAGAACCTTCTTAATTATAGTAATCTGTTGTACTGAAGCTTCTGTAAATAAGATCAAATCATCTGCAAAACAGATGTGGGATAACAATGGACACCTCTTGACAGTCTTATCGGTTTCCAATTACCTCCACCCACTTCCAGGTCAATCAAGTGACATAGTCTTTCCAAGCAAAGCACAAATAAAAAAAGGAGACACTACAAGAAAACAGGCAATTTACATCCATAGTCACAAAACAATTGCTAGATGAAAATTAGAGACTGATTTGCGACTACATCAATTAGTCGCTAAATTTTAGTTGCTAAATGATGTAGTCGCGAATCAGTCGCTTATTTGCAACCGTTTTGCGACTACACTGTTAGTTCAATTTAGCGACTGATTAGCCACTGTTTTCGTAAAAAAATATGTAGTTGCCAATCAGTTGTTAAATTTTGTAATTACTTTGGTATTGATTGTTTGTAACCGATTTGAGACTATTTTAAAATAGTCACAAAATAGTTGCTAAAATTTAGAGACTAATAAGCGACTGCCCTTTCAGCGTAGTCACAAAACAATTGCTAATTATTTTGTAACTAATAAGCTACTGCGTTTTATACGCAATCTCAAAACAGTCTCTAAAATTTAGCAACTGATTTGCATCTGAGTTAGGTTATGATAGCAAAATAGTCACTAATTTATTTGCAACTACTTTGTTACTATATTGTTATTTGTGTATATTCCAATTAAATAATTGAAAATGTTCTTAAAATTTATATGAAACTAAAATTTTTAAAATACTAAAAAATTTGATTAACTAACTTAAAGTCATACACATTATTTTAAAAAACTAATGAAAAAAAACTAAATTGACGGACCGGATATCGAACTCTGATTTCTTTCCAAATACTAAGCAAGAGTTATATTTTGCGCCTTCAAAAAGCCAATAACCATTTTCAAGTCGCTAATCTTTCCATCACGTTGAGCCAATTCGGCTCGGAACATCTCATCCCGTCGAGAATTCTCAGCCGATTGCTCCTTAATCAGTTGTTGTGTCGCTACCAACTGTTCTTGCATTGATACATATGCATTTGAACTCGCATCACTATGCCTCTTGCATCCTCCTTTCCCGTAAATCTGCGATAGACTACCAATTCCATACATGCTTCCTCTCTCGTCGGTATGAGAGGACTACGACAAATAACAATGTAAAACATTAAATTAAACAAGAAAGAAAAAAAAATCAAATGATAAGTTAGATATAATATAAACTTTAATACATGAATGAATAACTCGTTGAGTTGTTCCGGTGTAGGTGGTTGATGTTGTGAAGTGCCATCGGAAGCCTCCTCTTGAGATTCAACTAGCATTGCATCCAAATTCTTCTGGTACGCTTCACATATTTTTTTGGACTTCAAATCCACATATGTACCATCTTCTCGCATATGTGTCTTCATGGAAACTTCTCCAATTGTCACCGGTCTTCCCAACTCAAGTTCCTAATAAGTAAAAATTTATTTTTCACTATTCTTTAAAGTTTTAAAAAGATTTACATTACCATCTCTTGTTGAATTTTCATGTAGCATTTTTGACCCACCACATTAACGCGGCTTCCAAGTCTGTCAAGGTCTGACAATCGAGCGTTTGATGCAATACTACTCTTCCCTTTTGCATCATCTGTTTCCCAATATGCGCATATTATTGTCCATAGATCTTCTAAAATCCATGGAGGTCAATCGTTTATGTCTCTCTGACCTTGCTTTACTGGTCATTCCTTTTAGACGTCGTTGACATACCCCTTCGAATCCATGTCGAAATTGTTACTGTCAAAATTGGATCCCAATTATACTCATGCTACAAAACAATAACAAAATTAATCAGAACCAATCAAACAACGTTGAAAATATAAAAATACATATATACCACGAAATCGATGAAATATCAATTTTTAACGTCTCGGTCAACAATGCTCCAACTGTAGTAAGGACCGTCAAACTTTCTTTTCAATATTTTTGATATCTTTCGAGTCAAAACTCATTTGTTCCGGTAAAACCTACAACCAAAAATCAATTACCAATTAACAATTCTCATACTAACCAACAATCCGCATACTAACACAACTATCAAATTGAACACAACTACCAATTCTCAATTTCAGTTACCAAATTGAACAATTTCAGTTACTAACAATTCGTATACTAACACAACTGTCAATTTCATACAATCAAATTGAACACAACTACCAATTATCAATTTCTCATACTAACTAACAACTAACTACTCCCTATCCATATAATCAAATTTAGCACATTTCAAAAACTTTCTAAATCATATTCCAAAATTGTAATCCAAAATCAGTTACCATATAGTGTTCTTCATCGGAAACAGATTCAATCTCGGTAACGGCATACCCAACAAATCGTTAATCATAATCATATATCTTGTTTCATTTGGACGTCTATCATTTCTTCTTCTTCAACCGACACTTCATTGTGAATTTGAGGAGGTGGTGGATTCTCTACCGGTGGAACAACAAACGCCGGAATTAGTTGCTAGTGAGGTTGTTGCAGAGGCGTTGGTGACGTTGTAGGCTGAACTGTTGTCGGCGATATGTGAGGAAGTTGTTGACCGGTGACCGACATGGAACTTAAAGCATATCTAATCGGCCGAGCTCATGCTTAAGAAGAATTGCCGCTGGATGAAGCCAGAGATGACCGCCTTCTCGATAAAGATCGACCTACACGGCCACGAGACGACTTACCGGCGCTGGACATCGACAAACGTGAAGAATCGCTGGTGATTCCGTAAGCAAAATCGTGTTCCTTTTTGGTATTCTGAAGGAGGCGACGAGTTAAGGAAGAAGATGACCTAAAATTTTAAGAAAAGAGCAACTGTAGGTATAATCGCAAATTGGTCGTTAAAACAATACTAGCAACTATTTAGCGACTGTAAGTAAAGTTGCCAAATTAGCAACTTTTTAGGGACCACAGACAAAAAAAACATTTTTGTGTGAAGGTGGTCGCTAATCAGTTGCGAAATTTGCAGCTGATTAGCGACTGAAACTATATTTAAATAATTTTTATTAGTATTCTCAATTCATTTTAACAAACTTATAACACATGTATATAAAAATATATAGTAATGATTTTAGAAATGATAAATTCTTAATTTTTAGACATCAAAAATAGAAAAATTAGTGACTTGTAACAATTTGTATCTTTTAAGATATAAGTTATGTAAAATGTTTAGAATTTATAAATGTATAAATTGAAAATGAAATATAAAACATTGAATGTCTAGATTTTGAATATTTTATGAAAATAACATATGTTTGACAACTATTATAATATAAATGTTGATAATTTACAAATAAGACATGTTATAACTCAACAAAACCACTGTTAGTCGCAAATTGGTTGCAAAATTAGCAACTAATAGCAACCACATACAAAAAAAAAAAATTTGTGAAGGTGGTCACTTATCAGTTGAAAATTTTGCAACTGATTAGCGACTGACACTATATATAAATAATTTTGATTAGTATTCTCAATTTATTTTAACAAACTTATAAGACACATATATAAAGATATATAGTGATGATTTTAGAAATGATACATTCTTAATTTTTAGACATCAAGAAAAGAAAATTAGTGACTTGTAACAATTTGTATCTTTTAAGATGTAAGTTATGTAAAACGTTTATAATTTTTAAATGTATAAATTGAAAATGAAATATAAAACATTGAATGTATAATTTTTGAATATTTTATGAAAATAACATATGTTTGACAACTATTGTATTATAAATGTTGATAATTTACAAATAAGACATGTTTTAACTCAACAAAACCACAGTAGTCGCAAATTGGTTAAAAAATTAGCAATTATTTAGCGACCACAGACAAAAAAACCTTTTTTTTTGTGAAGGTGGTCGCTGACTAAAACTATATTTAAATAATTTTGATTAGTATTCTTAATTTATTTTAACAAACTTATAACACACATATATAAAGATTTATAGTAATGATTTTAGAAATTATAAATTTTTAATTTTTAGACATCAACAATAGAAAAATTAGTGACTTGTAACAATTTGTATTTTTAAAGATATAAGTTATGTAAAATGTTTAGAATTTTTAAATGTATAAACTGAAAATGAAATATAAAACATTGAATGTATAAATTCTAAATATTTTATGAAAATACATATGTTTGACAACTATTGTATTATAAATGTTGATAATTTACAAGTAGGACATGTTTTAACTCAACAAAACCACTATTAGTCGAAAATCGGTTGCAAAATTAAAGACTGATTTGCTACTAAAAGGTTTTTTAAACTTTAGTCGCCAAATATTCTCTAAAATAGAGACTATTTAGGGACTACATGGCTCAGTTGCGAAACAGTCACTAATTAGTCATAAATTTAGCCACTATTTAACTTCTCCGTGTTTTGGCCTCTTATTGCCAATTGAGTTGCGACTAAGTTCGTGCAGTTGCAAATTTGTTGCAAAACAGTCGCAACTGGGTACACAGTCGCTAAAATCAGTTGCTAAATGATTGTTTTCTTGTAGTGAGATAAGGGCTCTCCTTGTCGTAATCCCCTAGCTGGAGTAAAGGACTCCAACATCTCCCCATTCCACAACACATCCATAGCAGGATTCTTAACACACTGTAAAACCCAATTCCTCCATTTTATCGAAAAGCCTGCTACCGTGAGTGTCTCTTCCAAAAAGTCTCACTTTATTCGGTCATATGCTTTCTCCAAATCAAGCTTTAGGAGCATCCAGCCTTTACGTCCCTTTGTCTTCCTTATAGAATGAACTTCTTCTTGTACAACCACAATATTATCCAGCCCCAATCTTCCTGGTATAAAGCTCGATTGGGCTGGACCAACCAGCTTGGTAATGACGTTCTTCATTCGAATCACCATCATCTTGGTAATCAACTTGAATAAGACATTACACAGGCTAATGGGTCTGAATTGAACAATCCGTTTAGGTTTAGATACCTTCCCTATTAACACCAGTAGGACATCATTAACCCCTTCCTTTAGAATACCCTGCCGAAAAAGGATAAAATCTGTAACCGAGTTTCCAACAGTTTCCCAATTCTTCAGATAAAAAACAGGTTGATAGCCATCAGGACCCGGGGCTTTGTAGCTCCTCATAATTTTTAATGCTGACAGCACATCTTCTTTGGTGAAATCACAGTCCAGTTCAGCTAAGTTACCCGTCGAAATTCTATCAAAACCAACACTCGACAAGGTCCCTGAAGCTTCTGAAACACCTTCCAGCGAATAAAGACGGTTATAATAACCAACAACCAGCCTTTCTAACTCAGAACGCTCATATACCCATCTCCCGTCATCATCCCTGAGGCTGTCAATATGATTCCTTCTACGGCGAATAATGGTTGAAGTGTGGAAATACTTGGTATTCCTATCTCCCAAAGCCAACCATTTTTCCCTAGACTTTTAGAACCATGATAATTCCACTTGTTCTAAAACCTCTTCAAGTTCTTTCGTAATTCTCGCCTCTTCCTCAAGTCTGTCCGATGTACAATCAAGTCTTGAATAGCTTTCAAATCTGCCAATAAGCAATCCTTCCTCCTTTGTACATTACCAAATACTTGTTTATTCCAGATTTTTAGCTTCTTCGTCAATGATTCTAGAGCTGTACAAACCTCCACACCGAGGATCCAAGTAGATGATAGCAAATCTTTAAAGCCATCGTGTTTCATCCACATTGCTTCAAACCGGAACGGCCTTCGTCTATGGTCTATTACCCTAGGAGGATGGAGATGGATCAACAAAGGTGCATGATCAGAGGACAAGAATGGTAAGTGAGCAGCTGAAGCTTCTGGCCACTTCAACCTCACTTGTACACAACACAAAGCTCTATCCAGCCGTTTAGCTACAAAGTTAACAGCCGATCTACCTTTCTTCCACGTGAATGGACTTCCCATAAAACCCATATCGATCAGAGACCTATCTTGAATCCACCGACCAAACTCTAGAGAGTCCGAAGATAACCTACCATTACCTCCTGATATTTCCTCCACACTCACTATCATGTTAAAATCACCACCAATCAATAGAGGCTCTTCAGTCTCTAATATCAAATCCGCAAGCTCCTCCCATAAACTACCACACCGAGATGCAAAGGAAACTGCATAGACTGTCACAATTCTGATAACTTCTCCATCACACACAAAACGGGCGTTTATATATTGACTTGTAGCCGAGATCACTTCAACTTCACCGACTCTAGATCTTCATAACAGCCATAAACCCCCACTTTGTCCCACCGAATCAACTGGTGTAGAGTTATCGAAACCCAGTTGCCGACAAATACGTTCGGCCCTAACACCACCAACATGTGTCTCAAACACTCCCAAAACATCAACCTCAAACTTCTTTAATAAATAACGGAGTGATCTTGTCACGTCCCCGAACTTTACTAGTTCACGGAACGAACCATGGCCAAGTAGGATCCGCAACTTGGCTATAGGAAGTGGGACAAAGGGACTTAGTTCCTTTCAAGGGAATGCGGACAAAGGGGGAATTTGAATGAGAACTTAGCCTGTAGACTCGAAAGGTCCGAAAGGCTAAGTAAAAAGATAGAAAGATTTGGGCCAAGTTGTTGGGAAGCTCAAGGACTCGGAACCAGCTCGGACAAAGTGAGGGATCAAGCTAAGGTAGCTGAGCCAGCTGAATTCAGCTCAGGTCAGCTCGGGCCAAGCTCAAGTCAGCTCAGTCAGCTCGAGCTAAGTATCGGCCAACTTAGCCAGCTAAGTGGACTGGACACTAGCTGGGCAGTTGGGCCAAGCTGGACGGTTAGGTGGTTGGGCAGTTGGGCGGTTATGCTCAACTCGCACCAGTTCGGCCAAACGTGCTTGTTCGAAGGGGCGCGAGTTGGCTTGGTGGTTTAAAACGGTTGCGGGCCAACTCTATAGATAGAGCGCCCAAGGGATCATTTTTCAGACACACTTAGACAGAAAATTCCGAAAAAAACCTTGAGAAAACTCGAAGGCATTGAAGGAAGGAAATCCGATTGTTGGGCTTGGAAGGTTGAGTGATCCGAGCCGAAGTTGGGAACATTTTGAAGACCAGTATGGTAAACCGGTCTTCGAAATCAAAGGTGCGTAAAATTCTTAGGCTAAGTCCAGATGGGATAGTGCCGGTGAAATGGCTGAATCCGAACCGAACTTATGCCTTATCCATTATTCTCGAAATCCGACACTTAAGCCCATAGCCGAGACTGGTTGGCTTGAACCGCGATGATTCGCCAAAATCAAGATCAGTTCGGCTATGCCTTAAGGAAAAATCACCCAACCAATTAGTTGTTGCGGATTCTAGCCTAAGTCCTGGATTGTTCGGAACATGGCTTGGGGAGATTGGGAAATCCGATCCAAGCCCGAACGAAATGAGGGAATCATGGACGGATTTCGAACATAGTAAATTGGAAACTTAACTTAAGAATTGATGGGTTTAATGGGTTAAAACGTGCATTTAGATCGAATGAAAAGCATAATTAACGCACTAAGTAATCAGTTGGATTACTTAACCGTTTTGTGACTTTCAGGTAGTAAAGGGGATCGCGGGAAGGATTTGGCTTAGCATGAAGCTTCCTGGCCGCAAGAAGGGTGGTGATCAAATTGGGATTTATGTTAGGATCGTTATGTTAAGACTTGTAATAGCCTATAGAGCAAAACTCANCGTTTTATCTAAGTTGCTTCCGCATTTAAATTAACTCTAACACTTAAAGGCTTAAATCGAATCTCAGAATTGAACCTCACATGAAAATGACTTAAAAACGGCTAAGACATTAAAATGAACTGGTCTGGCCGGAATAACTTAGTGATTCAGCGTGTGATGGCCGTTCCGAACTTAGTGTCCAGGATGGGGCGTCACAAGTTGGTATCAGAGCATGCTAGATCCTTAGACTAGTTTGCGGGTTATGGGAAATCACCACTCTTCGGCCAGGAAAGACTCATGCTGGTAAGTCACTAAGTCCTTGCTAAAGATTAAACGTGTTTCTGTGACTGTTTGATCTCGTAGATGGGTAAAAGCGACAAGTCTGGAAAGAAAAAGAAAGACAAGCAGCGTGACGTTGATCCGAATGCGGATGCAATAGATGCTGGGAACAAAACCCCAATCGGACATGTGGTTGGTGGAAATGAAACTGGGAATAAATGGAACAAGACCCCAACCGGACCTATGATTGGAGTCAATGAACTCGGAGGCACACTCGCGCAAGAGTTTGGCGCGAGAATAGTGCAACCACAGGTAAACAATGTGTCGATCGATGGTGAAACCAGGATCGTGAACCCGACCCCATCTCAGGATAGGTACATGTAAGAAGTTGCGGAATCCTCCAATGCTAGAAAGGAGGATGATGCGGATGTGAATGAGAAGGGCGCAGACAAAGAAGCGGATTTTGTTGTGGTTCCAACCCGAGCCATGATGTGGAAAGCCATCTTGGCAATGACGGAAGATATTAAGAAGCTGGTACAAACGCGTGCTGCGGGTGAAGGATCCTCTACAATCCTTACGGCTCAACCCCAAACTGGTGGGCCGAATGTAGTAAACCGTGAAGTGGTGGAGACCTTGCCTCCCCCGCCAAGAGCCGCACCAAAGAAGGTGGACTACTTGAGCATTCTGGAGCATATCTCGATAGAACTAAGCACTTCACGGGAAGTTCAGATCCGATAGAAGCGGATCAGTGGAGAAGTCGTCTGGCTAGGAAATTTAGTTCCACACGCTGCCCAGAAGATTACATGAAAGATATTGCGATCCATTTCCTGGAAGGTGATGCGCACAACTGGTGGCTTTCGGTTGAAAAACGCAAGGGTGAACATATCCACACCTTTGCGGATTTCGAACGGGAGTTCAACAAAAATTTTTTCCCATCAGAGGCATGGGATAGACTTGAATGCGCCTTCCTGGATTTGGTGTAAGGTCGAAGAACTGTTCGGGAGTATGAAGAAGAGTTTAATCGCTTAAGGCAATATGTGGAAAGGGAGCTTGGGGATAAGTAGGCTCAAGTCCGTCAGCTCTGCCGCATGCTAAAGGTCGAGATCCATGTACATTGCTTGGTCCAGACCTTTAGTTCCATTTTGGAATAGGTGGAGAGGGTGGCAATGATAGAGGCAACCTTGGAAGAGGAATATGCCTTGTACCGTTCATGGTCTCAGCCACCCAAGCAGGCTAACAAGGGTGGGGATCGTAAACGGAAATATGAAGCTGGTGATGATCGCAAGACTGTTGCGAGTAATGCGGAGTGCAAGACATGTGGTCGTAGGCACGGGGTGAATGCTGGAAGGCAACTGGTGCATGCCTTCGATGCGGAAGTAAGGATCACAGAATCCAAAAGTGTCTGCGGATGGATCAGGGCAAAGGTGGAATAAATGGGGTGAATCCTAAGACTTGTTACCATTGCGGAAAAACGGGACATTTCCAGAGGGAATGCCCTAAGCTGACAGCCGAAAGGCAAGTAGGACAGAAAGGAGGCCGCAGCAATAATGAGCCGCATCCGCAAGCCAAAAGGCAACAGACTGGTGAACCGCGGGTCTACGAACTGTCAAAGGAAAGGGACGATGATGCAAACTTCAACGCGATCACTAGTACGTTTTCACCTTTCCAAATACTCCAAAACATTATGCATTTGCATCATTAGCATGAACGAATTGGGAAGGGACTTAACATTCTGGGAATGAATGTGTAGGGACCTTAGTGATAGGTGGTGTAGAAATGCACACCTTGTTTGATTCTGGGGAAACACATAGTTTTGTGAGCCCGGACATGATTGGAAAAGGGATGTTTATGAAGAAAACATCCGGATTGAATGTGAAAGTGAGAGCTGCTGGTGGTCAGACCATGCTCTCACAAGGAATGGTCTGTGAAATTCCCATTAAGATAGGTAACGTGGAAATGCCAGCAGATTTAGTCATTGTTCAACTCGAGAATC
>OVBE01016001.1:0-11159 GCA_900406425.1 Iberis pinnata | reverse complement strand
TAAGTAACTTATTAACTACACAATACACATTTATGTAATTATGAAAAATATAAAGAGCCATGTCTTCTCTTCTTCCAATATTAAACAAAAAAAGTTGAACTATACTCACTAAAAGAAATACATCTATATTAGTTTCAAGAGTAGTGTTTGTAAATGTGTTCGAGGTTTTCGTAAAACAATAACTACATATTATAAACAAAAATTTACCAACAAATTAAGTATTAAATTATCATTAGAAAAAACTCTAAAATAAACAAAAAATATAATATATTATTCAGATAAAAAATAGTCATTAACTTTATAAGCATTTTTTCTTAAAGCAATGACTACAAATTATAGACCAAAATTTACCAACAAATTAAGTATTAAATTATAATTATAATAAAATATAAAAAATTAAAGTATACCCACCAGGGAAAAAAACATTAATTAATTTTACGAGCATAGTTTCTAATGTATTTGAGGTTTAAATAAATCAATAGCTATAAGTCATAAACCAAACTTTACCAACAAATTGAGTACTAACATATAATTAATGAATATTCTAAACTAAAACTCAACTTAACTAACATACCAAATATTCAACAATCACAAAATGAAGTATATAAACCTCAAAACCTTTGTAAGTTTTATATTACACACCGTAAACTCATTTGTTAGTTTTAGATTATTTCTTATGTTTTCAGTTATTTTTTTCTTATTTGAGAAGATATTTGAACTAATCACCAACTCACTCAATGTTAGCCAAACACAATTTTCAATAATTTAGTTCGACGAATAAAATATTTTAATGTGCTACTAAATCATGTCAAATGTTTTTGAATTATGTGAATATGAAAAAATTAAAGCACAACTTTATATTCAAATTTCAAAATGTATGAATAAATATGTTTTTATTGTGGTTTAAATAATTAGTTGTACCGAATTTATCAATAAATCGTGTCATAATAATTTATATGAAAATTATATCACGAGTGTAATAGATAAGTTGTATCGAAATAAATAAAATAGAAAAAAATTCAAGATAATATCAACTAACTTTTTAAAAATACATACTAAAGACTTTGTTCGAGAGGTAGTTTCAAGAATTTTTCACAAAATCTAAAAATACATAAGAAAAACATATTTCGCATCAAAAACATAAGAAAAAAGTTGGAAGATAAATCATTACAATTGATGTTAATGATTAGTTTTGTTGCAAAATTCAACAAATTTTTATAATTATTTTCAGTTAAATAATTTTGTAGTTTAAAAATCTAAATTTAAAATGTTTTTTCAATTTTTATTTATAATATAGTTTGTAATCCGATCATTTACACTGACCCGCCCGTAGGGCGGATAAAACTCTAGTAATACATAAAAAAGATAAAATAAAAAATTACACAATATACTACAAATATAATAAAAAATGTAAAATTTTCAATTTGGTACGGTTGTGATGTGGGTACATTTTTCGAAACACTTTAAGCTTTAAATTTTTTATAAAGTAATATGATAGTTCAACTTTGTTGTTTACATTTTTTCTAAAATTAATTTGAGAGTTTTTTTTATTGATTTTTTGTTTAACACTAAAATATTTAAAATACCTAGAATAAATTAATAATTATTATAATATATATGTAATATTTTAAATCAAAAATATAGTAAATTTAAAATAAAATTAGAATATTTAAATTATAAAACCCTAAAACTAAACAATAATGTTTCAAAACTAAACTCACACCTTACTATTCAAAAACAATTATGCGCCGCATATAATATTTATTACCATTCACAAAACAATTCTGCACCACTTATTTTTATGAACCGCACTTGTTCCATTTTCTATGAAAACCGTAGTTATACTGTACCGCTCTGCTAATTTTTTTTAACTGCATCGTTTGATCTGCTATCACTATTCGAAACCCTAAGTATGAAATAATTAAAATCATGAAAACATCCTATTATTATTGATCGAGAGCACAATTCTCAATATGCAATGCTTTATTTGGTTAGGTGAAAAAAGACAAAAGCGGCATTGCCGTTCTTGAATTATTTCTATATTTTATTTGATATCAAAAGATATGCTTTATGTCTCTTTTTTTTATTATAAATATACTTTATGTCTCTTCTATGGTTTTATGTGAAGACATAAACATAATATTCACACATGAATAACCAAAACAAAAGTATAAAACAATAATTATTGATTGTTGGAAATAATTATATCAGCATTGAATTGAATATATTACGAATCTCATGATTGGTTCAAATCGAGTAGGAGACCGCTACTGTAGGAAAAAGCTTTAAGTTGTAGATAGAATATGAAATCAATGAGAAAGCAAATAAAAGCAAAATAAAGCAGAAAAGGTGAAAAAAGAATTAAAAGGAGACACCACTAGTTACTAAACTAGGTATTTCTCAGTCTCTACTTACTAAAATACAGTTTGGCCTTAAAAGTTAAACAAAAGTAGTATCTACTATTTATAATTTATAATATTAAAACAGTTTGTTGTTCTTATAAAGAGGCCTCTTCGTTTACCTGTCGCTAGCGATAATAACTGGAGACAATGACTTATTTTATTTGTTTGTCTATCGCTAGCGATAACGACCAACGACTAAAACCTGCGATAAATTTTTGTTCGTTTGCCATTCACTGCAACCAACTAATCAAACCTGCGACAGCGACATTAATTTTCGATCGCTGACTTTTTCAGCGACTGATCGCTCTAGTCGCCGCGGGAGCTAAACGAACAGCGACTGGTCGCAGCGACACCTATTTAAAAATAAAATAAATTATTAAATTAAATAAAAATTATAATAAATTAAAATAAATTCCAAAACATATAAATAAATTTACTATATTAAATAAAACAAGTTTTTTGCGGGAAAACGCGTTTTTGCTTTTTTGCGGGAAAACAAGTTTCCGCGTTTTATGCGGGAAAACGCGTTTACATTTTTTGCTGAAAAATGCATTTCCTCGGTTTTTTTGTGGGAAAATGTGTTTATGCATTTTTTGTGGAAAAACGTTTCCACGTTTTTGCTGAAAAACGTGTTTTCGCGTTTTTTGCTTAAAAACGTTTTTTTCGCGTTTTTTGCGGAAAAATGCGTTTCTGCTTCTTTTTTGCAGGAAAACGCGTTTTCGTTTTTTTTGTGGGAAAACGCGTTTCTGCATTTTTTTTCAGAAAAACGTGTTTCCTCTTTTTTTGCGAGAAAACCTGTAAAATGCGTTTTTTTGCGGGAAAATACTTTTCCGTATTTTTGCGAGAAAACGGGTTTCAAGGTTTTTTGCGACAAAACTTGTTTCTTCATTTTTTGCGGAAAAACATGTTTTCGCGTTTTTTTGCGGGAAACGCCTTTACTAGGTTTTTTCGGTTTTTCATATTTTTTCGAGTTTTTTCTGTTTTTGGATACAAAATGGGGTTTAATAAACTTCTCAAAACCGAACGGAACCGAAATATTTTCAAATCGAACCGATCTGATTTAGATTAATATCCGAACGATTTTTATATTTCCTAACCTAAAAAACCTAAAACCGAACCAAAATCTAAATGTTCAAAACTAGTAACAACGACAGCTAAACGAATAACATAGCGACACATTACAACGACAGCCTGTCGCTGTCGCTGCGACTGCGAAACGAACAATAAAAGATGTTGCTAGTCTCTGTCATTGATCGATGTCGTTGTCGTTGCAACTGCAAAACGAACAACAGAAAGTATCGCTGGTCGCTGTTGTTACATGTAAAAGAATAGGCCAAAGTATAAATAAATTATTATAAAATTTTTTAGTTCATAAAAACTTTACATGTAGAGAGTTCATAAAGATGTCATTTTCTAGAATATAAATCAGCAAAGACAGTAAGCAATCAAAGTTTCTCAATCAAAGCCACATCTCACGCCCTCAACTTATTTATAAAAACATTTTCACTAAACAAATCTATAATTTCTGACGTCTGACAAAGAAAATTTTAAGAGATTAATGATTCATCTAAAACTTCCTTAATATATGGAAATCTAAAATATTTTTGAGATACAGATTCCATTTTTGCATCTCGAAATAGGTACAAGTTCAAGACTTTTGCAAATTGCAACCGCGTGAAGTAACAAAAACCTAGTTATAGTTTCCTCAAATGTGAATTTGGAGACAGCTCATTACGCTGTCAACTTCTGCAATTACTAGTTTGTGTATTAAGTAGCCGAAGCAGGTACACCTCAACTACTTGGTCTCAAAAATAATGTTGAGAATGGACGGTTCTTTGCTTCGGCGAGTGATTTGTCTCAGCAGCCTTTGGTGGTGGCTGCTTGGTGGTGGTGACACGGTGGTTATGGCGGAGGAAGAGAGGAAAGTTATACATAGAGAGCTTAATCAAACTCCGACTTGGGCTGTTGCTGCTGTTTGTTCTTTCTTCATAGTTGTTTCTGTTCTTCTTGAAAAACTCATTCATAAAGCTGGAAAGGTGAGATTTTTTTGTTGCTTTATGCTAAGTCTGAGGCTTTAATGGAGATGGGTTCTCTTTGATTCGAGAAAAGGAACCATCTTTGTCTCGAGATTTTGGGGTTTTATGTTCATTTTCGAATCTGGCTATGGTTTTGAAGTGAAGTTGTTCTTGATTTAGATTTTATGGGATCGGCACAAGAGAGCTCTTCTTGATGCTTTGGAGAAGATCAAATCAGGTTAATTCTCATATTCTTTTTGCTCTCTTTTGAATTTGTCAAAATATGTGTCTTGTCCTTAGTGAGAGCGTTGACTCAAAGTTTCAATTTTTTTCTAGGGTTAGTTTACTTTTAATCCACTTCAATTTAAGCTCTCTTCTCCCTCTCTGTTGCAGAGTTGATGGTTCTTGGATTCATCTCTTTGCTTCTGACATTTGGACAAAGCTACATTTTGAAGATTTGTATCCCTTCAAATGTTGCTCATACTATGCTTCCATGCTCTCCTCCTACACCTTCAAAAAAGGATGAAGATGAGAAAGGAGAAGGTCATAGGAAACTCTTGTGGTTTGACCACAGATTCTTATCAGAAGCTGAAAAATCTTCAACAAAATGCAAGGAGGTGAGAGTTATATGTTTTCACACAAAATGAAACGGTGCATGTTGCTTAGTTAGATACTGTGTTAATGGTGTAGGGTTATGAAGAGCTTATCTCAGCCGAGGCACTTCATCAGTTGCATATACTCATATTCTTCTTAGCCATTTTCCACGTTCTTTACAGTTTCGTAACCATGATGCTTGGGAGGTTAAAGGTACTTTAACATTTTGTTTCCAACTTATAGAGACCGGTATCTGAGCCTTAGCTTGTATTAAAGAATGTACAACTTTTCAGATTCGCGGATGGAAGCATTGGGAAAGAGAGACATCAACTCACAATTACGAGTTTTCAACAGGTATTCATAAGGTTTTGCCTCGAATCTTTGCGGTGTCTTCAGATTTTTTGACTGTGCGTTTTGCTTACAGATACTTCAAGATTCAGACTAACTCATGAAACGTCGTTTGTAAGAGAGCATACGAGTTTCTGGACTCGAATTCCATTCTTTTTCTATATTGTAAGAAATAGAATCATCTTCCTCTTGCTTCTGCTCTCTACTTAGATGATCTTGATCTTGTTCTCACTTTCGGTCAAATCAATATATGTTTCAGGGATGTTTCTTTAGACAGTTTTTCAGATCAGTTGGGAGAACTGACTATTTGACATTGCGAAATGGATTCATCGCTGTGAGTTTTTAAACTTGCGGTCCATTTTCTCGATTTAATATTGTCTTCTTGTCTGTGCTGAGTCTCTCTTTGGTGTGTGGGTTTATGAAGGTTCATTTAGCTCCAGGAAGTCAATTTAACTTCCAAAAATACATTAAAAGATCGCTAGAAGATGATTTCAAGCTAGTGGTTGGAGTCAGGTAACACCTTCGACAAACCCACAAGATTAACTTTCTCCTACAACACTAATGATTGAGTCTTATTGCAGCCCGGTCCTGTGGGGATCTTTTGTGTTATTTCTCCTCTTAAACATTGACGGTGAGAATCTCTTAACTGTGCAATAAATTTCTTACCTTGGTTGTGTTTTAATCTCTTTGCTTTGGTATATCAGGCTTCAGGGCATTGTACTTTGGAACTGCATTACCGGTTATCGTAAGATATATATCATTCTGTTTAAATTCGTTGACATGTTCCAAATAGAAGTATCTTTAAAAAGCTTCTTCATTCACAATCTTCAGATAATTTTAGCTGTTGGTACAAAGCTACAAGCTATTATGACAAGGATGGCTCTCGGGATCACTGATAAACACGCGGTTGTTCAAGGGATGCCGCTTGTACAAGGCAATGATGAGTATTTCTGGTTCGGTCGTCCTCAATTGATTCTCCATCTTATTCATTTCGCCTTGTTTCAGGTAAGTTACTAAACAGACTACTAACACAATACAACCAAGATTCGATTCGATTCTTAAACTTTTTTCCTTTTTCATTTGCAGAATGCGTTTCAGATTACATATTTCTTCTGGATTTGGGTAACAACTTTAAGTTTTTTGTGCATTTCCTATGTTACAAGAATGAATGAATGAATGACCAATCCTTCATAAATGTAATGTAGTATTCTTTTGGAAATGATTCTTGCTACCATCCTAACTTCAAGATTGCCCTTTTAAAAGTCGCAATCGCGTAAGAATCCATGCTCATAGAATTTTTCTGCAGATCACATTATCATAATTCATATATGAATCTTAAATCTTGTTTCCTCTTGCAGTATAGGTGTCTTGTGCCTTTGCAGTTACATCACACTTCCTCTTTACGCACTCGTAACTCAGGTAAATTTTCTTCTTTGAAGAATGGAGATTCTCGTTCGAAACATTAACCGAGAAACCTGCGTGTACTTCACCAGATGGGTTCACGTATGAAGAAATCGGTATTCGATGAACAAACATCAAGGGCACTCAAGAAATGGAGAATGGCAGTGAAGAAGAAGAAAGGAGGTAAAGTTGGAACCACCAAGAGACTAGGTGGAGATGGAAGTGTGAGCCCTGTGGCATCAACGGCTAGGTCTTCTTTGTCTGTAAAGTCATTGCAGCGTTTTAAAACCACGGGACATTCAATGAGATATGAAGGACTTGACCCTGAAACATCGGATCTCGATACAGACAATGAAGCTTTGACTCCTCCCAAATCTCCAAATTCGGAGCTTGTTGTGAAGGTTGAAGCAGATAAGCTAGAGACTAAGACAGGTGAAACTAGTCGTGGCAAAGAGACTGATTCTAAAGAGTTCTCTTTTGTCAAGCCAGTGCCAAGTGAAGAAACATCGCAAGACCGGTGAGACTGATTCCAAAGAGTTTTACTTTTGTCAAGCCTCTTACGCTAATTAAAGAATCATCAAAGTAATGTGGACACTTTCGTTTAGTGGTTTGTTTATATAATATGCTTTTGTAAAGCAATGTTGAGGTGAAAAAAAAAGTAAAGCAAAAATGAATTATAATGAAAGGTAAAAGGAGCAAAAGTACGACTTTAGCTAACAAAATGGAATCACGATCACAGACCATTCGAATTTAGGCGGGAGTTGAAGTCCATCAACACTTGGAATCGAAAAGGTTAAAGAAAGGAGATAGGTTTAGGAACTGACAGAGCTTGTACGAGATCAAAGTTGAGATGGACCAAGGTTGAATTTGGGCCTTAGATGCTAGATCTCGGTCTATACGAGATAACATAGGAAATGAATCCATTAGGGTCAAAGTAGTCTACTCATTCTATTATAAATACCTATGTAAAATGTAAACAAAAGGCAACTGATTATTGATAATAAAGGAGACTACTTTGGCCTAATTGATTCAGACTTTAAGGAACTCATTCATCAAAGATCTAATCTGGACCAAAGGTTGGGGATCGATTCAACAACTGTACCCGTCTATGGATACTACGAGAGAAGTCTATATATAGAAAAGTTTTATAAGTTTACCAAATAGAAAGTGATGGCGGAAGAACGACAAATCGCCGACCTATTACTAAATTAAGAACAAGTTGCACCAGATGAAGGACGTGTTGCAACATATGGAGAACAAGTTGCGTCAGATACAAGCAATAACACAAAACGTGACTAGGAAAGGATCACAAAAGAGGCAAACCATGAAGTGAATTCGCTTGCACTACATGATGTCATCAAGTTATTGAATGAACAGGCGATAGAGACGACTGTAGGGACCGTAAAACCAGATTTAGTTAAAACCAAGTTTAAAACGTTTAAATCTTAAAGTTAACGGAGTCAAGTCGAAACTCTTTCCTTAATTCTAAAAATCGCCCGTAGTAAGACGGTTTACCGCAATTTAATAAACCCAGGATACAACCGTTATACGTCTTTATTAAGCTATACTCTTAATAAAGCCTATCGACCTTAGTATCTGTGAATACTCACGAGACTTTGGAACGAGGTATTATCGGAACTTTTTTGGTGTATATTTTTTTTTTCTTTATACAATTTGGAATTTATTCCTATTCTGAATATTGTATATCGAAAAACTGATTATTATTTTCTTTTCAAGAAACGAAAACCGTTTTGTTTTCTGTTTTTGAATTGAAAATCGGATGAGAGAAAATGAATGAGAGATGCTCTATTTATAGGAGACAAAGAGGCATCATGTGAAAGGATGTGACATTTGGTCAAAGCACTTTTTCACATGAAAGGATGTGACTTTTGGTGAAAAGACACACCCCATCGTTACACCTTTTCAATTGGTGCCCTTTCACCTTTAAGCTACGTCACTCCTTAGCTCACTAAGGTTGAGTGTTAGCTGACCAGTCCACCCAGCTAGATCAGTACTCATCCAGCTCATTGAGCTGGGTTGAGCTGCCTTTTACTCACCTAGCTAAGCTAGCTAGTCTTTCCAGCTAGTTCAACTCACTTAGCTGTCTCATTTCTTATTCAAATTAACTCCAATTTTAGCATTTAAATATTCAAAGTTATAGTCCAAACTATATCCTTTTTAATGCAATCATAATCCGGTAATTCCGGGCAACAACTTTGCCAGAAAACTCGCCGGAAAAGTGACAAAAGTCACTGTCACAAAATTGAGTTCCAACAACGACAAGGCTCTATGTCTGATTCTTGCGAATTTCATTTGAAGCTCAATGCAGTCTCAAGCCTATTGAGCAAGTAGGAAATGACCGAGAATACATGACTATCAATCGAGTCCTCTTTGGGACATGGGCTACGAGATAAATCACCTAAACGCCCAAATCGAAGTATGAGCTCGCATGTGCAGAAGGTGAGGAGCTCAGCCCCAGAAGTTGAACGTGTGATGGAAGAAACATAACATACGCCATTCACTGGACATACAATCTAAATGCCAACCAAACACATAGAGAAAATAAAATTCCCGATGTATGACGAAAAAAAAATCCCAAGCAATACGTCACCGCATTCACGATAGCCATGGGGCGTTTATTTTCTACATTCACAATAGAGGAGACGAGATTCTCTAAGGAAAAACCAATACAAAGAAGTAGAGGCATGTGAGCAAAATCATGATATTAACTAATACCTCCTACGTTTGTAGGTTAAGCAAATCTATAAGTCTATATGGATTGAAAAAACTAATACCTCCTACTCTTGCAACTGCATAACTAACTAATAGTGCATTTGCATGGTGGGACATAAACGTAGTAAGTGGAGGACGCAATATGTTGGAAAAATACCAACTTAAAATGACATGAAATATCTTATATTGTCTAGTTATGATACAAAAATATCATATATACTTACAAAATGTTTTCTTAAGTTTTGTTTGAGAACCAAATGTTGGAATTCATACCGATTTATAACGCTATATAAATATTAATTACGAATTTAGTTTCCCAGGATTCGTGCAGATAATGAATTAGACCTAAATCTTAAGATATAGAATATACCTGGTAATTACGCAGCGGAAAAATAAACTGGAATTAGTCGAGGTTTCTGAGCACTCCAAGTGTCGTGCCTCTACCGGTATCCACACGCACACAAACTGGATCTAAGATGGTATGCTAGTACCTTACAAGATCAAATCTCAAAAGAGTAGTCGCGACGAACTATTCGTCTCTGCCTCTTTTCTCTCTAGGGTTTTTATTTGACTAAACTCTCATTTTCCTTAAATTACTTACTTTCGTTATATATATATATATATATATATATTACTCACGCTAACATCTAAACGGGCCAAGCCCAATGTGAATGATTCTTTAATCATTATGTTAACAAATATATATATATATATAGACGTAATTAACTTTCTTTAATTAAATTATTAAATGTATGTATATCTTTATATAACACATAATTAATAACTTTATTAAATCCCAATAAATTACATGATCCAATTTGCTTAGGTGTGTGACCTTGTAGGATTATATAATATTAGCAATGGATTCATAAACCATAGATTATAAGCGGTCTCTAGCAAAGCATTATAACCACCTAATATTATATAATTGTCAAACCTTGACATTATAACTTTATCTAGAGTAAGTACAAAAGATTTCAGGACATTCCCAACAATCTCCCACTTGTACTGGAATCATCTATTCCTATATCCTTTTGTCACTATATCTCGATCTCAGCATAGGGCAAGAAACTGTGTCATCCTTATTTAAGCTAGATCACATTTATTGAACTCTAATTTATACTGATCAACCAAACGACTGATATTCACCTCGTTTGAGCGTGGCCACGCATTTTTCAGTATCAAATCTTCGACGGGCCCTGAGATATGTATCTCCCGTTATATGGAAGGGACAAATCCCATCTTGTTCCATCCCTGTTTCTTACACACCTTGACTAGGGACCTTCTTAATTTATGTCATCTCACACTTATAGGGTTTCATGATCAAGTCACGCACTTGATGACCTATAAGAATAACATAAATTATATTGGGATAATTATTTAATTATTCAATAATCAAATAATCTATGAAACCAATTTCATTATTTTTAAAAACATATCAAATGTATGTAAACATGAACATCAAAAATAAAACTNCATGAACATCAAAAATAAAACTCCCACTAGAATAAAGATCACATCTTTATAAACTAATTTCTAATGCAGCAGCGTGACTCTCACGCTTAGGCTACTAAAGGAGCTTAGGAAAAGGATCAACAACAATTGCATTCGTTGGAACTTTTCTAATCTTCACATCTCCTCTATTGAGGCAGAAGACAAACCCAAA
>OVBE01016000.1:0-11075 GCA_900406425.1 Iberis pinnata | reverse complement strand
TTTAAATTCAATTAAGTTCATATTCATGCATTCTCATCTATGGTATATCAATCAATTTACTCAAGTACCTCTTTTATCGAAATGCCCATACCAAACAGAGCATCAACCGACTTCAGGTCCTGATCCTTTCCCCCCCCCCCCTTTCTCACTTCTTTTCAAATTCGCACTTTTCTGCGTTTTTTTTCTTTTCTTTCCTTTTTTTATTTTTTTCATGTTCGCACTTTTCTGTGTTTTCATGATTCTAACTACTTTTCAGCAGCCCCGACAATGACTACGGACTTCTAGGTTACGCTTTCAACAATTTTTCTAAACCGGTTTTCATATTTTTTCTGAAGGGAGATAGAGAAAGGACTCGGACCGTACTGAAAGAACTTGTCGGTTTTACAGAACACTGAAGAGCAAGGTACCTAATTCTCAAAGTAAATCAACACCATAAGCAAGAATAATTCAGATTTCAAATTAATTCCTATCATGGCAAAGCTAGCATCAATTCATCAATAACTCAAAAGACCAAAACTTTCAGAAACAAATCAATCAGTAATAGGGTTCCCATTTAGGATCTTTAGTGGCTGGTGACGGTTGTTGAGTAAAGTCTCCAGTTGTATCTGAATCCTTAGGTTTTGTGTCTTCCTCGAGAAGAGATAGAAGGCCTTGTATTTTCAACTGTCCAAACATCTTAAAATTCCATAAACCAAAATCTCCTTTTTCATCGAACTTTTCTATCGCAAACCTTTCTAGTGTAGGTTCCATGTTACTTTGATTTCTTCTTTATGATTTCAGGTACATTTGATGCTGCAAAACACCAATATAAAAGGAAATCAAAAATAAGAGACCAAGAATGATATAAAGAATGAAACAAGAGATAAATGGAAGTTATAGCCTGCAAATGTGCAAGACGAAGAACACAAATCTTGCTGGAATTCTTCAACACATATTTGAAAAGATAAGTTTTTTGAGTTTCTCCCTAATCTCCTTCTTGCCTTTCACATCTAGCTCCTGGTTGTGCTCTGAATCAATTCTCCAATCTGATACGGCCGATTTATGGATCTTGGTGCGATCTCCGATCACCATAATCACCTTTAATCTCCTCCTCTTGCTCTGAATCTTCTCCTCTGTTCTTCCTTGTGCGATAATCTGTTTTATGTTGTTAGTCTGTTGATACTCTTAACAGACTCTTTAAACTGATCAATAACGACTTGGGCCACGAGGTCAATATAACCCAAATTATTTTCCAGCTCATGTGATGGGCTCAGAAGCCCATTTGTCTTACGCAATGAATCTGACTCACACCACAGAATAGCAGGGACGACAGAAGAGCCTCGACTCCAAAAGCTCGACCACCGCCTTAGGACCACTCGATCTCACCATGATAGGACCACATGACCATAATAAACCCTAATAAGTGACTTAGAGCAACTTCAACAATGTATTTTAAGGGGTGCTTAATTAAAATCTTAAGAAATAAAAGTGGAAAATAAATAAAAATGCTAAAAAAACTTAAGGATCGATGTTTATACAAAGAGTTTAAGAGCATCTCCAACAATAGCTTAAAGGTTTCTTAATGAAGTTCTTAAGTTAAAAATGATTTAAAAAAATTCTAAAATGTAATAATCATTAAGTGGGTGTAGTGATGTTAAAATGGGCGGACCCGCCCCAATTAGACCCGCCCCGTTTAGACCCATACCCATTTAGACCTATACCCGTTTAGACCCATTTAAGTTACGGGGTCTAATCGGGCTGCCCATTTAAAACCCGCAAAAACCCTTAACCCCATTTAGACCCATTTAGACCCATTTAAATATTTAGAAATATTATCAAATTTTAATTTCATTATTATATTATTTATTATTTAATTATAATTAATATGCTATTATAATTATCTATTAATATATGCATATTGTAAATCACATTTCACATAAATTTTAATTCAAAATGATAAATTTCATAATTTCTTTTTTTCAAACTTTTAATAGGTAATTTGTAATTTTTCATTTAAATTTTATTTTTATATTTTAAATTTTAACTTTTTAATTTTTACTTTTTATTTTTTATTTTTAATTTTTAATTTTTAATTTTTAATTTTTAATTTTTAATTTTTAATTTTTAATTTTTAATTTTTAATTTTTAATTTTTTAATGTTTAAATTTTAATTTTTAAATTTAGTTTTTTGTTTTTTGTTTGAAATTTTAAAATTTTCTAAATTTAAGTTTTTTAGTTTTTTAATTTTTAGTTTTTAGTTTTTTAATTTTTTAACTTTTAATTTTTTTTTAGTTTGTAAATTTAAATTTTATTTTAAAATTTTAAAATTTTTAGTTTTAAATTTTTTAATTTTTAGTTTTAAATTTTTAATTTTGATTTTAAAATTTTAATTTCTTATTTTTATAGTTTTTATTTTTTAATTTTTAATTTTAGTTTTATTTTAAATTTTAAATTTTCAAATTTGAAATTTTGATTTTTAGTTCTTAGTTTAAATTTTAAATTTTTAGTTTTAATTTTTTTATTTTTTTATTTTTAGTTTTAATTTTCAATTTTAAATTTTAAAATTTTATTTTTTTAGTTTTTAATTTTTAGTTTTGAAATTTTTGACTTTAATTTTAATTTTAAATTTAGTTTTTAATTTTAATTTTGATTTTTAGTTTTTATTTTAAAATATGTTTTCATTTATTTTTTGTGTTAAACGGGTCTAAATGAGTACCCGTTTAAAAATGATAAAAACCCGTTTAATAATTGGGTTTTAAATGGGTACCCATTTAAAACCCGTTAAATTTGTACCTCTTAAATGGGTCTAAACGGGCTTTTATTTTTCTAAAAGCCCGTTTAGACCCGCGAAAATAAAGCCCATTTTAACATCACTAAGTGGGTGTTATTGGTTATAAGATTTTAATGGATTTAGAAATCCAAGTGAAATCAAGTGTTATTGGATTAATGATTTTAGAATTGTTTTTGAAATCATGTGTTATTCGTTTAATGATTTGTAAATACTAGTTGAAATCCAGTGTTATTCGTTTAATGAGTTGATATTGGATTTCAAATTTCACTTTATATTTTAATGGATTTGGAAGGATTTCAAAATTAAAAATACAAATGACCAAATCCAAACATAAATCATGGTATTTCAAAATTCAATGATTTCAAAATCCACATATTTCCAAATTCGGTTCTTATTAAAGGAATTTTAAAACCGTTAAGAGTCGGTTACGTGTCAGCTTGTGAATTTTTTTTATCTTTTTACTTTTTTTTATTTTTTGTTATGTGAGACGATTGAACCCAAAATCGTTTCTATAGGATCGACTGATTTCAGATTATTGGGCATTTGATCTGGAAAATCGATCTGATTCATAATCGCTCGATATCAAATTTTTATATGGTATATTACCAGAGCTCAATCTCCGTCGTCCACCAATCTCTGATCATGTCAAGCTCATCAGATTTTCATCAATCGAAACAAAGAAGTAACAGAATATCAACCAGCTGTTCCAATTTCCCAGTCTGTTGCGACGGATCTCGATCAGCTGCAATCAACGTATTAATCCCAATCGCCGTGATAACATCCTGAGGGTTCTCGATCTTCCCTTACATTAAGTTCATCATAGTCAAATCCATCGAAATATTCACAGAGCTCTTTTGTTTAGTCAAAGAAGCAGCAACAACAGCGAAGAAAGATCAAGAAATGAAGATGCAACAAAAAAAGGTTCAATCTTTTTTTTCTTAGATAAAGATGGGATCATTACAGATTGTGATGATGATGATGATGAACACTGAAAGTGTTAAGAGCTCTGAAAGTGGGAAGAGTGTTAACAAGAAGGGATTGTTAGAATTGCC
The DNA here is from genome assembly GCA_900406425.1 of Iberis pinnata. NCBI lineage: Eukaryota > Viridiplantae > Streptophyta > Magnoliopsida > Brassicales > Brassicaceae > Iberis > Iberis pinnata. The sequence goes on along the minus strand of OVBE01016000.1, from coordinate 7,253 downwards.
TCTTGACCATCACCGTGAGTTAGAGGCGGAGCTGAAGAAGATGGCACCTCCAAATGGTCGAGTTGTGCTTGTTTTAGGGCTAAATGTGGGTGTTCTGTTGGAAGATTAGAGGTTCATGGGCCTAAGAAGCAGCAACAACAGCAAAGGAAGATCAAGAAATGAAGATGCACCAACATGAAGATGAACCACACAAAATTTTGAGTCTATTTGTTGACATACATGTTTGATTGGCAAGCTTCAAGCAGCAAGAATTAGGTGTCCAACTCCTATATTTCTACGCCTTCATGTTCTAGTAATGGAGTTTATAAGTTCGCTCTAAAGCATCATGTTGTGTTGTTCTCTGTTTACTATGATTAATCATTTGTTATCTCTTGCTAATGGTTATATGTTTGATATACATCTTCTATTGAAGTGGTTCTTTGCATGCTATTCAATTTTGATGCAAGGATGGGAAGCTAAAGTTCAAGTTGGAATGTCAAATTCTGTGACATAGAAATTGCCAGGAAATTTTTTAAAAAATCAAACAACGTTCGCCCTAGCCGCTCCCTGACACATTTATCAAAACAAGCAAATCGACATGATTCCCGACGTCGGCGGCGCCAGAGGCCGGCGGCATCACCCGGCCTCTCCTTCTTCTAGCTTTCTCCGCCACATTTGCATAGTTTATGCATTCTTTTTGTCTTTCGTTCTCCACCTTTCACGCCGATGCGCATCTTCCAGTTTTAGCCATCGTTGTCATAGAGTGGAAGTACTGGAAAAGATTCACCAACGCAAGGAGAAGCTCGTCCTATATGACGAGGCACCTCCGGTTCTGACTGAATCACCTTATGTTTCGACAGCCAAGCCTCTCCCGAGAGCACCAGATCTACTATTTCACAGGTTCCTCATCTTTATTCTCATATCTGGATCGTTTAATTGCTTTTCGCAAGAGTATTGGAGTACTATGGCTTCTGGTATTATCCAAAGTTGGTGTTGGTCGACTCTCATTCATAACCGACGAGTATCACCATGTGAAACTTTCATATACCACCTGTCTGTGGCGAGTGATAAATCTGCACTTAAGGAACTCTCTCTCTCTCTCGGATATGCGATCAATCTTATGTATCAGGCCCTTAGTGACCTTGAGATATTCTACAGATGTTGAGCTTGGGGCTATCAAACCTGAGTTTCAAAACTCAAAACTCTTTATCGGGTTCTTGTAGATGGCTTTTCTCCATCCTCTGATGTCGTTGACCAAGCTTCACAAAGTACCAATCTATTTGTCGGTAAAGAGTTTTCTTATCCCAACCTTTTAAAACTTAAATGCCTTTGTCTTTCAATTCTTAAAGTCAATCAAAATCAGTCGCTTATAGGCTTGCGGTATCACGTCCTTATTTCTACTGATTCTATTGAGCTTGAGATTGTTAGTATTAGATTGTCATGTATTTTTATGGTGGATGGTGGTGATGGTTCCTCTTTTCGTGTGTTTATGCGGTTGAGAAATTTATTTCTTTGATCGTTAATCATGCTAATGGTTGTTTAGTGTTCACTTGCTGGGTTGAAAATATGGTGGTTGTCTTGCTGTTGGGGGAATATGCAGTTTTTTCGAGTTTCTTTGATATCTCGATTTTACCTCGTACTGAGGTTTCTACTAGTTGTAATCTAGTTTCATCGGGTTTTCTTAACATCCCAAAATTACCTTGTATTGAGGTCTTTACTAGCTTTAGTCTAGTCTTTTTGAACGCTAGGAGCTTAGTCTCGTTTATTAGCTATGTTGTCTACTTTTTGGTAGATGTATTGTGGCTTTTGCAGGTGTACCGCGATCCGACTATCTTGGTCCCTGAAAGAGGTCATCTCCCTACCCAATCATGCACAAGAAATTCCTTGCATTTGGTGCTCCTCCTGGAGGCTTTGGCTTTGGACTTGTATTCTCTCTCGTTAGTAGAAGAGAATTTCGTAGACACAAGTGTATGGTATTACACTAAAGTCGTTTTCTCCCTTTGTTTGGGATTTCATGTCAATGTTTGTCGAATGTTCCATGATGTCTCGGTTCATTCGTCTTTTGGCTCTATCTATCTTGTGTTTGCTACCATTTTTACCATTTGGTTAACTTTTCTTTTAGTTAAGTTTGTCTTATTATGTGTAATCATTTACTCCTATAATGGAGTGTATACTTTTTCTAATTAGTAATGAAATCTTTGGTTTGACAAAAAAAAAAAAAAAAGAAATTGCCTGAAAAAATGCTAAAGAAGTGCTTTTGAGATCATGTACTAATTATGTGTAGCTATTTTATCATGTTTTGCATCCTTCTCTTTGTTGAATGTAGTAATTGATCGACATATTCATGTAACTACTATGCATTAGTTTATATTATGATTTGTTTGTGATCTTTGATTATCAAAGACATATTGTGATTATGTTATATGTAATAATAAAAGTTTTGATTATCAAAATAGATTTTTCTTTTGATGTGTTGTTTGGTTTATGAAGTTTGGTTTGTGATTTTTGGTTTAAGAACCTTTTGGTTTTTCACCAATGGAGCAACAATTTTGTTTTAAGAATTTTAAGTTACTTAATCAAAAAATTAAATATAAGAATAAATTAAAAATTAGTTAAGAAACTTTAAGAGCATTATTATCAGTGTCCTTAAGCATGGTCTTTGGGCTTTTAATACCCAAATTTAAATCAAAAATACCCAAAAAATTGTAGGACATCTCTTAACTAAGGTCGACCTTAGTTTGTCCTTGTTTTGCCAGGTGGCATAAAGCGAAGTCGGAACCGTCCGTTCATTTTCTTCTTCACTCGACGATGAGAACTCCGGCGAGAAAAGGTGGCGATTCAGCTTGGGGCATTGCTGACAATCGAAACCCTAATTACTCTCCTTCTTTCGATCAGGTCGGTTCAAACGTTGATCGATTTGATCGATCACCGATAAGAATTTTCTATGCCAATTCGGATTCCTCCGGCTTCTTGGGGTTTTTGCGGTATCTTGATCTGTTGATCTCCTTCTTCATCACATCAATGGCGTCCTTCAATTCCTTCCCCATTCCCAAACAGGTCTGCATACTTCTTCACTGTATATGTATGTATACATCTGTATTATCCTCTTCAGCTTTGATTTTGTTTGTTTTCGAATTTCGTATTATAGATTATGAGATCTTCTTCTTCTTCTTCATCTCCATCCGCTTCTCGATTATGAGATCGATTATAGATTATGAGATCCCATTTTCGGTTAGTCACTTGAGATTATGATCAATTTTTACAAATTATGATCAATTTTTACAGAAACATATGTGTTCCTTTTTGAGATTATCTCAAACGCTTTAAGTAGCTGAAATAGCTCCTTACTATTGGCTTTAATCTCGTTTTATCAGTTTTTGAGATTATGTGTGTGTTCCTCTAATTAATAAAAATGATGAACCATTGCTTCAGCCACTTCGCATAGATTAATGTTATTACTAAACATGTTTTTCTCGGTTATTTGATGTTATAGTTAGAATTTCGATGAATTCTTTGGTTGCAACAAGGTGGTCCTTCCTATCATCAATCAAAGAGGAAAGCATATTTTATCACAAAGATCGTCGAAAACCATGTGGGTGTGCATTTGCAACTCCTTGCACTGCAGAAAATGTGTTATAGAGCTCAAAGATCCAAAGGTTTGATATATATGGAAGTTCGATGCAAATGGTACACTTTTTTCACTTTCTTTCATTTGTTGTTATTATCAAAATCCATTGCCATGTATTGTCTTTTCAGGAACTTATCGGTATGGGTTTGGTTGGAGAACAAATGTCTTCTGCAGAAAAATCCCACTTATCTTGTAGCATGTTGCAGTTCAATTTACTAGGGAATAATCTTTTGGCACTAGAACAAACTTTTATCACCTTGGACTCTTTAAGAATGGAAAGTGATATTATGTTGCAAATGGGGAAACTGGGAGACTTGTCTGTCTAAGTCCCGTGGTTCTTTGGTTACTTCATGCTTATCTGGCACAGGATCTAAGTTGTTGGTTGCTACAACAAAACAACAAGCTTTTGTGTCTTCAAAAAGGAAATTAGAGAAGAAAGCAAGAAGGTCAAGTTTGATGACTGGAAACTAGAAGGCCCTACATATGCAATGAATTAAAACTTGTATTGTCTAAGTAAGAACTTGTATTTGGAGTTTGAATGTTTCTTATGGTAGTTTTTGTAATGAATTAAAACTTTGGTCGTATGGAATTGGGTTTTATAATCTAGTCAGAAAGACATTTGATCAAGTATTTGACAATGTAATATCATATGAGAATATCACCAACCAAACAATTGAAACAATTGCTCGTCGTAAAGAAGTCCGGGATCCACATACCCGATATATTCCATATTATGTGTAATTTTAAGTTTCTATATCAATAATCAAATATGTGTTTCATTTTCTTACAACAATTTATACAATTATGTTCACCTAAATTTTTACAATTCATCTTTAAAAACTAAAAATCACCTAAGAAACCTTACAAAAGTCCCACCAATAATCCTACTTTTAAACAAAAGTCCTAAACAAAAGTCCTACACATTTATATTAATAAAATAATCTAAGGACTCAACATTTTGTCCCACCAATAATTATGCCCTAACTAGTTTTTCCATTGAAGATGGTCTAAGCACTCCCTTAAGTTTCCTTATGTGTTGCACTCATATTGGCTTATTTTTAAAATAAAAAAAAAATTATTTTTTCTCTCAGTTCTCACTAATCAAACAATCTTTTTTTTCTCACTTCAAGAACTCCTAAGAGGTTCACTAATAGACCAATATTGTTCTAAAACAAAAGTTTAAGGTCTTTATTATATAATTAAATACAAAAAAAAAAAAAAAATTAAGCATCTCATTTGGGGTTCACTAATAGAGATGGTCTTAGAACCCAAACGACCACGACAACCGAAAAAATAGAAAAAAAAGACAAAGGTGGGAGGCGAGGCCTACGCCAGTGAAAGGACGTTGCCGGATCAGGTCAAAGTTATAAATTTTTTTTAGAAGCGTATCAAGGTGAGAAAGATGAATTTTTAGTTTTTTTTTTTTTTTAAGATAGTTAACGATTTAAAAATACAAATTCAAATTAAAACCATAGGAAACTGTTGAGAAGCAAAGACAAATTTACATTGGTTATTTATTTTTATTTTTTTTCACAATTTACATTGGTTATTATTTTTTAACAAAGACATAGCGTTAATTGGGGCATATAATTCCCAACAAAATAAAAAAGTTGTGCTTAACGAAATCAGCGAACAACAAAGCTTCATGTGTGGCTCTCTCCGCCACGTCGGTCCTTACAAGTGTGGTGCAAACAACCATTTACCTGTTACAAACACAAACCCCACCGTGATCACCCTCGATATTGCCGGACTTAACTTCCACCGCCGTGTCAGAGCCGTCTCCTTCTTGACGGCCAATTCCGCGGCAGTACAAACGCCATGTAGCATGAAGAACAAAGTAACTTCCCATGTTGGCAATTCCCGAGTTATATAGAAAAAGAGCAATTCGTGAAACAAACCGGAGACGAAGAACGTGGCCAAAATCCCTGAATACAGAGCCCAACCGGAGCTCATTCTGCGTTGAGAGACTCGCCGCATGGGGGCATAAACAGCTGGCCGGAGAATCGCTGGAACCATGAGATTCCACCGGTGACCCCAGAAGTCTTGCAAAGATGTGGCTAAGTAGGGATTATTGGACTGTGGCTCCAGATCACACCCAATAGTGATTAAGGCGACAACTTTGATGAAGATTAAAATAATATCAAGCTCTAAGTATACATGTACAAAGTATATACCCAATACCAGAGCCTGAGACATATTTTTTCTGTACTCATAAAAATGTAACAGCACACCTAAGATGGCAACTTTAATAACAAAAACCAATATAAGTAAATGGTTTTCAGACTTTGGAATTTTCTGAGCTTTGATGGGTAAGCAAGTGAAGCAGAGAAATCGATAGAGACTAGTGGGAAACGGGATCAGAGGACCTTTTCCGAAGGAGAAGAGTATGAGTTTGAAATTAGCAAGAACTGTGAGCAAACAAGCTGTGGAACCAGTTAAATGAATAGAGGAGAAAAACAGAGGAAGAAGAAGAAACAGAACACAAACGGGAAGAACAGAGACTAGTCGAATAACACCAGGTTTGATTCTGGTTGGTAAGTAGTAACAATAGGATATGGAGATTATTGCTGAACTCCATACCTTGATGAAGTTCTTAAGTTCTTCTTCCATCATCTTTTCTTTTCTCGCTTTGTTAATTGCTTAAGTTTTCCGATCTTTGAGGCTAGAATTTAACTTGGTTGTTGCGTGTAACTGAATTAAATGATAACATTTGCCCCAAGTAGAAAGTTAGGGCATGTGCTCGTAGAGCTACATGATGAATGGGAAGAAAATTTGGACAGCGAACCAGCTCTGTAATGCGGTGTAACAAATATAATATGAAACTGGAAATGGCATAGACAAAAAATCCAAGTCTGAAATCCGATGTAGTGAATCTCTTCACGGTTTGGCTAACCTCTTCTACGACTTCGAATTACTATGAAGCTTCGCTCTCTTGATTTGAATTTCGTAATTTCAGAATCTCACTCAAAAGGACCTGCAGGTCCATATTCCTTCTCCTCATGGTAGTTGATTTGATATTTGATAGATGACTGACTATTTTCTATCCAAAAACAAGCGGGCAAGAACCAAAAACAATTATTGCTGCATTGAAAGATCAAGGCTGGAAAAGTGCTATAGAAGAAGAGATAACCACTTGCAGAGAGACCAACACATGGACTTTGGTCCATTTTGATCCAAAGATGTATGTTTAAGGATGCAAATGGGTTTTCAGAACTAAGCTAAAGGCTCATGGAAGTTTAGATAAATTAAAAGCCAGAATTGTGGCAAAAAGATTTCATCACGAGGAAGGTATTGACTGTCTTGAAACTTAGTCCTCTGCTGAGAACATCTACACTTAGAGTGGTTTTACACATAGCTACTGTTATACAGTGGGATATCAAACAACTTGATGTCAAAAATGCTTTTTTGCATGGAAATCTAAAAAAAGTTGTTTATATGAAACCACCATCAAGGTTTATAGATAAATCCCAACCCACACATTTTTGCAAGCTAAACAAATCACTCTATGGACTTAAGCAGTTACTAAGAGCATGATTTGATAGATTCAGTACATATCTACTTGAATTTGGGTTCTTATGCAGTAAAAGATATGCCTCCCTATTCATTTATCTCAAAGACAATGATGTGATTATGCTTTTGCTATATG
>OVBE01015999.1:0-11160 GCA_900406425.1 Iberis pinnata | reverse complement strand
ATATATTTATAAAATAAAAAAATTTAATAATAAATAGTAATTTAAAAAATATATTTAAAAATATGAATCTAAAATTAGAAAAAATATTGTTTTATTTTGATATTTAAATAATTATTTTATAAATGTTAAAATATAGTAAAAACAAAAAAAAAATATTTTTAAGAAGTAATTTAGAATGAATATAAATATATTTTTGAAGTTAACTAATAGATAAAATAATTTTACAATATAATTTTATAATATTTTTATGCACAATGTTTTGGAAATGCTCATTCTGAAAGTAAAGAGTTGAGGAACATAAGTAAACGCTCACCAAAATGATTTCTTAAGTAAACGTGATTGAATGAGCATGGAGCATAATGCTCTCCTCTATTATCTTCCAATCAAGGTTGTAGTACATATATAGGAACCATTAAAAATTTGGGTCGGTTCGATTTGGGTATGCTTCTGGTTGGGTTGGTTCGGCTACTTTTATAAAGAACCGATATGAAACCAAACAAATTCGGACCCGGTTAAAAACGGTTAATTTTACCCAAATTACCCGTTTAGACCCGAGATACCTGAAATTACCAAAAAAATCACACAGAATATAAAAATTAAACTGAAAATGTTTAAGTTTACAAAAATGCAAAAACATGAAACTTATAAAATAATAGAACAAAAATAATACAAATAGTAAAATTACTATAATAATAATTCAAATATATCAAATAAACAATAATATAAATCCACATCGTCATATGCGATGTGATAATCATTGTCCTAGATGTGGCGCAGAGAATGAAACGATAAACCATGCAATCTTCGAATGCCCACCTGCTTTGCAAACATGGGCACATGCGAATACTCCTACACCGCCAGCCCTCTTCCCAACGACAAGTCACTTCACGAATTTGGACTACCTATTCTGGAGGAAGAATGATATCGAAGATCCTGAACTGGACATGGATCCATACCCATGGATTTTGTGGTATATTTGGAGAGCAAGGAATGATAAGCTCTTTAGAGGGATAAACAATGACCCATTAGAAACTGTAAGACACGCAGAAACTGAATGCCATGCTTTGTTTCGAGCAAATAAGAGACCAGAACGGAGGGTGGTAGTGCAAAACCAAGGACATGAATCTACCTCTGAGAGATGTCTGATTGATGGCTCATGGACACACGACGCACTCTTTAGTGGTTATGGGTGGACATGGATAAATTCAAGAGGAGAAACTCAATTGATAGGAGCAAAAAACCAACACCGGAGGTTATCAGCGCTTCACTCTGAATTAGAGGCTCTTTCTTGGGCAATGGAATGCATGTTACAAAAGTCAGATTGTCAAGCATTTGGAACCGATTGTAAGGAGCTAATCAAGATGATACAAGATCCGAAAGCATGGCCTAACTTCTCGACTGAGTTAAAGGAATTTCATAAGCTAAGGGAGAGGTTTACTGAGTTTTCTATTTCGTATGTTCCCCGTGAGAGAAATGTTTTATCTGATTCATTAGCTAAGTTAGCGAGATCTTTCCATAGAGAATTGTATTACATTGGTTGCTCTATTACGGTCTAGTTCTCCAGACCACCTCAAGCTTGAGTAATAGAATAGCTGTTTTGAAAAAGAAAAAAAACAATAATACATATCCATAAAATAATAAATTCTTTTATATATATATATATATATTTATATAAACACATACAGGTTTGTAGGTACTCATTCGGGTTAACTCACGCAGACTCTGAATGCACTATACTATTAGAACCTCCACTGCCAACTCCTCAGGAAGACACCACAGTCTAAGCTTCAACCAATTCTCCTCAAGGTGAGCCTTCAAGTAAAACACAAAATGATGCACCATATTATATCCCGCTATTAGAAACTACAAGTTAACTAGATCGAGCATTTGGGACATGCTTCTTCTACTGGAGATGTTCTATTACTTATGAGTATTTAAGTGCTTAAGGAGATAGGAGTTTTTCCATCAGGCTCTGGTACAAAGCGTAAATCCTCATTTACTGATTTTGAACAAGAAGCTCTATCCATCCGACCAAAATTTGCTATTGATTCATCATCTATGGGAAGGGTGGAAACTCCTAAACCACCCCAAGATAAATGAGGCTTATGCATTGGAATTGTTAGAGGTTGAGGAATCCCTTGACAATTCAGCATCTTAAGAGTATGCAGTAGTTTTATAAACCACATGCTCTATTCCTCACAAAAATGAAAAATGAAGATGATTATGTAGTAAATATCGACTACTAGTTAAGATTCTCAAATTACTTTTTGGTGCCTCCATTAGGTAGAAGAGGTGGACTAGCTATCTTTTGGAGTACATAAGTCAGCCTTCATGTAATCTTTGAACCCTTACCTCATCGTCTGAAAACTGATTTCACCCATCAGAGGAGATCCTTTTATCTACACTATATTTACGGTCCTCCCATCTCACAAGATCGTCATGAATTATGGAATTTATTATTATCTCAATCCATTGCTAGTAGTTCTCGGACAAGTCCTCAGGTGTTCTTAGGGGATTTTAATGACATTTGTCCAATGTAGAGAAAAAGGTGGCCCTAGAAGAACATAAGCTTCTTTTGGTTCTTTCCGTAGACTAGTACATGGTTTAGGGTTGAAAAATCTTCATGTCTATGGTGGTCGCTATAGTTGGACTGGGCATCATCATAAACATACAATTAAGTCTTAGATTGATAGGGCAATGGCGAACCATAAATGGCTAGATTATTATCCTAGAGCTTACATTAAACTATTACTTTGGTGTGGATCATACCATAGGCCAATGCTGTTGTAAACAGATCATACTCCTTGGAAAAGAAATAGGCTTTTCAAATATGGTAGTCGATGGAAAAATAATCCATTAGTCAAACAGGAAGTGCAAGCAATGGGCCATGAAGCAACGCAGATTTTCACCATAAAATATCTCAGGTTTATTGCAAGAATGTAGAAGAGGGCTTTCCATATGGAAATATCGACATAATCTCAACTCTAGTGAAATAATTTAATCTTTAAAGAAGCAGTTGCATGAAGCTCATGAAACACACCCAATAGACTACGATCTAGAGTGTACACTTAAGCAACGTCTCAGACAGGCTCTTAAACAAGACAAAGATTATTGGCGCATAAAAAGCATAATCTTTTGGCTTCCGTCTGGGGACAAGAATACTGCTTACTTTCACTTAAAGGTGAAACAGAGAAGGAACTACAACAAAACAACAACAATATTGGATGTGAATGGTAGATTAAACAGAGGACCATGAGATTAAAAAAGTCTTATCCAGTAGTTTGCTGATTTATTTTCTCCATCAATATCTATCTCTGCTACTGATTATGACTATTTTTCTAATATGCCTGTTAAGGTCACTCAAGAAATGAATGAAGACCTCACAAAGGATGTAACAACTGAGAAAAAAAAATTCAGCTTTAAAACAGATGCATGAGGATAAAGCCCCATGCCCAAATGATCTAACAGCAGGTTTCTACCAGCATCATTGGCCATCCATTAATCAATGTGTGATTTCTTTTGTGCAACATTTTTTTAATCACACAATTCTAGATCCTGGCATAAATTACACGCATATTTGTTTGGTACCAAAACAATCAATGCCTCAATCTGCTAAGGACTATAGGCCCATTAATTTGACGAATGTAGCTTAAAAATTAAATAGCTAAGGTTTTGACAAACAGGTTGAAAATTTGGCTTTACTGCATTATATATGAATATCAATATGCTTTTATCCCATCTAGGCTAATCACAGATAATATTCTCATTGCACAAGAGTTGATTTGTTCACTGAAAACACATAAAATAAAGGATCCTTATATGGCATTAAAGCTAGACATATCTAAGACTTTTGATAAAGTTGATTGGGATTTTTTGGATTTTATGCTGAGAAAATTGGATTTTGCAGACAAGTGTTGCCGGTGGATAAATTTATGCATTAGAACAGTAACATACTCAATGTTAGTCAATGGCCAGCATGTTGGCAACATCAAACCTTCCAAAGGAATACGTCAAGGTGGCCCTATTTGACTTTACTTATATTTGATATGTGTAGAAGGAATGTCCTTTTTACTTCAGCAGCTTTGATTAAAAATGAAAATTCATGGATTTAAGGTAAGTGGGAATGGACCTCCTATCTCCCACTTGCTATTTGCTAATGATTCTTTACTCTTTTGTAAAGTAGATGAAGCAGAAGTGACTACTATGATGGATGTCTTGAATTTATATGGGAGAATTTCATGACAACATGTTAATATCCAGAAATTTGCCATTATATTTGGTAAGAATTACAACTCTTCCTCTCAATTATTAATGCAAATGCTAACAAGGATAAATAGAGTATGAGGTCTTGAAAGATACTTAGGCCTTCCAGAATGGATTAGTAGAAACACAACCAATGCCTTCTCATATCTCAAACAGCGAATTAAGCAGAAAATAGATAATTGGGGTACTAGATTTCTATCTCCTGGTGGTAGAGAGGTTCTATTCAAGGCTGTTTTAACTGCTCTTCCTACGTATACAATTGTAGGAGTGTAAATTCCCTCGGGTCGGATTCTCGGGATTTGACTCGGCCCAAGGAATGAACGGGCTTTCCTAGACCCACTTGCGGGAGATAAAGAGCCAACTTACAAGAGATGAAGAGCTCACTAAGAGGGAGAGCTCAGGAAGAGAGAGAGAGAGAGAGCTCGCTAAGAGGGTGAGCTCGCGAAGAGGAGGAGAGTTCACTAAGAGGGAAAGCTCACGAAGAGAGAGAGAGAGCTCACTAAGAGGATGAGCTCGCGAAGAGAAAGAGAGCTCACTAAGAGGGTGAGCTCGCGAAGAGGAGGAGAGCTCACTAAGAGGGATAGCTCACGAAGAGAGAGAGCTCGCTACAAGGGTGAGCTCGCGAAAAGAAAGAGAGCTCGCGAAGAGAAGGAGAGCTCGCTAAGAGGGTGAGCTGATCCGAAGCACACAAAAGTAGTCAACGCTCCCATGCCGACCACCGGAAATCATGCCTCATTTATGGCAAGATTTTCAGTTACGAGAATTCAAAGGGGAATCTCTGCAATAAGTGTCATTTATGACAGCACATTAATGGTAGAGGCATTGTAAATAAGGGGGAGGATGCTCATGTAGAGGGGTTTTGAAATTTCATTGGTAAAAGCTTAGGAAAATTGTAACAGAGAAAACACATCAATAAAACAAAGAATTCATCAAACTTTCTGCATATTTTCAATATTTTTGGTGTGAGAGATTCAGATCTCACATTTTGGCGCCGTCTATGGGGGAGAGAAGACAAAGACTCTGGCGAATTCGCTGAAGAACGTTAAATCTGCCCAGAATAAGAATGGAGACACAACCAGATTCTCAAATCGGAAGTCAGCATGTTGGTGTAGCAAACCAAGAAGCCTCAGTCGTGAATCATGACTCGCTGGCAGAGCTGAAGATGATGTTGGCGACGCTGGTGACATCTGCTGAGAAACATAAAGAGTCAAGCGAGGCGCTCGTCGCTCGTTTCAACAACCATGAGGAGCATATGATGACCCAGATCGTGACCCTGATGAATGTCCAGTCATATCTGGAGGTTTGCCTTGGAGCCCTGACGAGCCCGATAGGGAGAACTGCACTGATGGTCTTGACCCAAGAGAACCCATGAGAAGGTGGGATCAGAGGTGGCAGCACTATGGATGTGAACCAGAGAGCTGACGATTCTTCGAACCCGAATCGGAGAGTTGGTGACCCTACGGGTCCGAACTGGCAAAGCGACGATCTACTGGATCCGAACAAGAGAGTTGAGGACCTTCCGCCCTTACAATGGAGAGGCGAGAGCTTGGTGGATACAAGCAGGAGAGCTGGCAATCCTGCAGATCCGAACTGGAGAGTGGCAATTATGCCGATCCGAACCGGAGAGATGATGGCCCCACGGGTCTGAACTGGCGAAGCAACGACCTGCTAGATGCAAGCAGGAGAGCTAACAATCCTGCCGATCCGAACCGGGTAGCTGATGGCCTTACGGGTCCGAACTAGCAAAGCAACGACCTGCTAGATGCAAGCAGGAGAGTTGATGATCCTGCAGATCCGAACTGGAGAGTTGATGGCCCTACGGGTCCGAACTGGCGAAGCGACGACCTGCTGGATGCAAGTAGGAGAGCTGACAATCCCGCATATTCGAACCGGAGAGCTGGTGGCCCCACGGGTCCGAACTGGTGCAGCGACGATCTGTTGGATCCGAGCAGGAGAACTGAGGACCTTCGCCATCGGCGCGGAGAAGCGAGAGTTTGCTAGATGCGAACCGGAGATTTGGGAACCAAAGAACTCATGGAGACACAAGAGAGCTGCACACTCCAAGCTCCATAAGGATAAACGAAGACAACCTGGGAAGGGGCTTACATGGGCAAATGGATTGCAAATACGATGCGCTCCAAAGATCTACTGATAAGGCGAATGCTGAACTCCTTGTAGTGACATCGAAGGTCCACCAAGTCGCAAACGCGGCCCCAAAGATCGATCGCGTGATCGCAGAAATAGAGATAACTCCTTTTACCGCACGTATTGCCAACGCGCGGTTAAGAGACACCAGGAAGCTGAGACTCCCTATTTACAAAGGTAATTCAGATCCAAAGGTGCACATGACATCCTTCAAGATTGCCGTCACCTGAGCTCATTTCAGCGAAGAGGAGAAAGATGCAGGGTATTGCAGACTCTTCGTCAAAAATTTGACAGGATCAGCTCTCGAGTAGTTTTCCCATCTCTAGGGGGATTCAATTGATAGTTTCACACAGGAACCTCGGATGCCGACTTCTGTACTTTAAGTCAAGGTCCGAACGAATCACTTCGAAGCTTTATTGAGTGGTTCAAGGCCGTCAAAGTGAAGGTGTCTGGCGTAAGTGAGTCGACAGCACTTGCTGCACTCAAACACGGACTCTAGCATGAGTCGCCTTTCCGTTTCGATCTGACAATTCACAAGCCGAAAACAATTGAGGATGCTCTCCATCACTCCGCGAATTGGATGATTGCCGAAGAGGAGAAAGTTGTTATCTCCAAGAAATTTAAGGTTGTGAAGGGATCTTCCGAATCTACCTTCCTGCCGAAGAAGTTCGAGAAAAAGGAGGGCGAAGAATTCCGAGGAGGCTCTAAGGGATCTCACTCGTACAATGTGGAGAAAGGGGGGCGGAAGCAGGAAAGCAAGGACGGATCGCGCATGCTAGGGCGCGACCCAGATGCCAACTGTGAATTGCACAAGTGCAACGGCTATGCCACGCATGAGTGTTTCAAGCTGAAGAATTTCCTTAGTAAGAAATTCGCCAACGGGGAGCTGAAAAACATAATCAACCTTGAAGCAATTGTTTATGAGATGGAAGCCCCAGAGGAGAACAGAGAGGCTCCAGCGGGGAAGAGGACGCGAAGTCCTGAACGAGGAGGAACCTCAAAGGCTCTTCAAAAGAAGCGTATAGACTTCATCATGGGGGGATCAAGGCACTCCCGAGAATCAGTCTCTTTGGTAAAGTTATATGTGATAAAAGCGGAGTTCCAGAAAGCGAGACACACTTTGGATTCCGGAAGTGAGATAAGCTTTACTGAGCATGATGTCTCTCACTTAGACCCACCACTCGATGATGTTCTAGTCGTCGAACTTGGCGTCAGAGCAAACTGCAAAGTATCGCGAGTGCTGATCGATACGGGAAGCACCGCGAGCTGATTCGGTTTCTGAGGCAGAATAAGCAAACTTATGCATGGACAACCAGCGATATTCCAAGGATAAGTCTCGATGTGATCTCACATCAGTTGAATGTCGATGCGGCCTTCAAGCCGATAAAACAGAAAAGGCAGAAGCTTGTTCCGGAGAAGTCCCAGGCAGTGAACGACGAAGTGTCAAAGCTTCTAGCAAACGGATCAATAAGAGAAGTACACTACCCTGAATGGTTAGCGAATCCCGTGGTGGTGAAAAAGAAGAATGGGAAATGGAGGATTTGTGTCGATTTCACAGATCTTAACTAGGCTTGCCCAAAAGATATTTTTCCGCTCCCTCATATCGACTGGCTGGTAGAGGCGACAATGGGAAATCAGTTACTCTCCTTCATGGATACCTTCTCTGGATATAACCAGATTCTAATGAACTTGAAAGACCAAGAGAAGACTTCCTTCATAATGTATAGAGGGATCTACTGCTACAAGGTTATGCCCTTCGATTTGAAGAATGCTGGTGCGACATATCAAAGATTGGTGAATAAGATGTTCTCATCTCAACTGGGTAAAACCATGGAAGTTTACGTCAACGACATGCTGGTGAAGTCCTTGGTGAAAGATGAACACGTCCAACATCTCCCAAGTGCTTCTAGACCCTCAATCAGTTTGGAATGAAGCTGAATCTAGAGAAGTGACGTTCGCAGTTACTTCCGGAGAATTCTTAGGCTATCTTGTAACCGATAGGGGGATCAAAGAAAATCCAAACTAGATAATGGCGGTTCTCTCGATGCCATCACCGAAGACGTTAAAGGAAGTCCAACGCTTGATGGGAAAGATCGTTGCTCTAAACAGATTCATTTCACGATCAACCGATAAATGCCTGTCGTTCTTCCAACTCTTGAAGGGGAAAAATCGTTTTCTTTGGGATGATCAGTGCGAGAACACATTCTTTAAGCTGAAGAATTACCTCGCTAACCCACCCGTGTTGGTAAAACCCGTGTAGGGAGAAACCCTATACTTGTATATGGTGGTGTCTCATGTCACAGTAAGCGGAGTACTAATCAGAGAGGATGAGACGAATCAAAGACCTGTCTTTTACGTCAGCAAAAGTTTAGTTTCTCCCGAGACAAGATACACGATGGCTGAGAAACTAGCTCTTGCAGTAATAGTTTCAGCAAGGAAACTACGCCCGGATTTCCAATCTCACTCGATTTTGGTGATGATGACACAACCGTTGCAAAAATTATCCATGGTCCGAACCAATCCGGAAGGATGGTTAAATGGGCCATAGAATTGAGCGAATATGACATCGATTACCAAAACAGGTTAAGCGCAAAATCGCAGGTGCTAGCAGATTTCATTGTCGAGCTACCAATTGGAGTCCAGAAGGGATCGCCATCCCAGCAAGTCTGGGGGCTCCAAGTCGACGGCTCATCCACACGATCAGGATCCGGAGTTGGGGTGCGGATAGAATCCCCAACGGGAGAAGTGATCGAGCAGTCATATAGACTCGCGTTTAACACTTAAAATACCAAGTCGGAGTATGAAGCGCTCATTTCCGGTTTGAGATTAGCTTTTGGAATTGGGGTTAAAGACCTCTAAGCTCAAAACGACTCTCAACTTGTAGCAAGTCAGATCAGCGGATAATACGAGGCTAAAGACGATAGAATGAGAGCTTACTTAGAAGTCGTTCAAGGGCTCATAAGTCAGTTCAACCCATTCAAATTGACGAGAGTTCTGCAAGGTGAAAATAGTTCGGCGGATGCGTTGGCATCAACATCCGACCCCCTGGTGCAAAGAATGATAATTGTAGAGACTATCGAAACACCAAGTATAACTATTGCAGGAAAGACCATGGCGATACAGACGCGATCAATGAGAAGGCGCTCTCAACAAATTCCTATGGACGAACCTGTGGGAGCTGCCCTCGATCTTGACCAGGTTGTCAAAGGGAACCTCACTCCAACCAGCGATGAGCCCATCCCTGACACTGGTTTGAATGACAATGTTCAAGATGTGCCGGACAAAACGGACAATGAAGAAGTCGACCAAGAGGACAATGACGTCGAATAGGGTAGCACCACCAATGAAAAGGGAGATCCTGTGAGCAGCCGGCTTGACATCGAGCAAGTACCTGCAAGAAACGCGGGATCTGATGGCACCCCTACCACCTCAGATGTTGACGATCCACTCAGTGTCAAGAAAGTTTATGAGACGAAAGAGCAAGTACACGGGAATTTGGGCGAGGAGAACCAGGATTGGAGGACACAGATCGAGGCATATATTACAACAGGTAAAACGCCAGATGACAAGTGGCAAGCGTGAAAGCTGAAAGTGAGAAGTGCGCGGTTAATTATGGTCAATGGAATCCTCTACAAACACAGTATTGCTGGACCTTACCTTATGTGTGTGGGATCCAAAGAAGCATTGACCATCATAACGAAAGTTCATGAAGGTTTTTACGGATTGCACTCACCGGGAATGACCCTAGTTCTGAAAATCAAATAATTAAGATATTTCTGGCCGACTATGGTAAAAGAATGCAAGGAGTACGCCTGAAGATGTGAGCAATGCCAAAAGCACGCCCCATTCATACACTAGCCTTCCGAATAATTTTCATCCATTTCCTCTCCATATCCGTTTATGAGATGGTCGATGGATATCGTCGGACCACTTCACCCCTCGACGGGGGGGGGGGGGCAAGGTTCCTGCTGGTGTTGACGGACTATTTCTCTAAATGCATAAAGGTCAGAGCCTTCAAGAATGTTACCGAAGCAGTAGCCCAAAAGTTTGTATGGTGAAGCGTGATCTGTCACCACGGTTTGCCTTACGAGATAGTAACTGAAAATGGATCCCAGTTCATCTCAACCAAGTTCGAGGCGTTCTGCTCCACATGGAAAATAAGGTTAAGCAAGTCAACACCAAGGTATCCACAAGGGAACGGCCAAGCAGAAGCAGCGAACAAGACTCTACTCAGCAAACTAAAGAAAAGGTTGGGGGCTTTCAAAGGGGGATGGGCCGATGAACTTCACGGAGTCCTGTGGGCCTGCCGAACCACACCCAGGAAAACGACTGACGAGACTCCGTTCTTTCTCGTGTATGGGATGGAAGCGATAGTTCCTGCAGAGGCTGCCGTCCCCGAACTTCGCAGAACAGTCAAAACGGTGGACCCCAAAAAGAATGATGAGATGATGAAAGACAGCCTCGACCTTATAGATGAGAAGCGGGACCAAGCGTTAGCAAGGCTCCAGAAATATCAGCACGCAATGGCTCGCTATTACAACTCTCGGGTAAGGATCCGACGTTTCAGTGTGGGTGATCTCGTACTTTGGTGAGTATTCTCGAATACAGCCGAGTATGGCGCCGGGAAACTGGGCATAAACTTGGAAGATCCTTACAAAGTAACGCGGGTTGTGCGCTATGGCGTGTATGAACTAAAGTCCGAAGATGGCGTCAAAATCCCGAGGTCATGGAATGCGATGCATCTTAAGGCAT
>OVBE01015998.1:0-10298 GCA_900406425.1 Iberis pinnata | reverse complement strand
TTAAAATATTTTAAACGTATCCAACACGGTTATATATATCAACCGTCTAATAGACTCTATTAACATATTAAGAAAAGAAAAGTGGCTACTGATACCAGCTTTTATGTTTTGTTTCTTTTTTATATTAGACCCCAAAAGTTACACAAAACATAAAATGTATAGATATACATTGCTAGCGGTTAATGCAATGAATTTGTTATAATGTGTTTTACGTTCACTGCTCTTGTGTCGATGATATGTACTTGTGCCATTTTGATACTATCACTCGTGTAGTTCTGGATCCATGAGAACGTATAGAACTAGATTTTTGAAACTATTAAGATAAATGATTTTATTTATGGTGTTAGTGGTTGACATATTTTCAAAGATCGGAAATCTTCTTTTACTCGTTCCGAGGAACTTTTGGAAACCAACAATACATATAAATGTGTTATTTTTATAAGACAACATCTCTCCTACTGCTTCTCTCTTCCAACTCTCTCTTATCCATATTTCAAATCTGGTTTTACAACCTGAGGAGAGATTATGAGGTGCCGAACCCACCTCCTCCGTCACTCGACCGGACCTTTCGCATCGCACCCCTGAGTTTTATGGTAAGATCCAACGTCAAAGACAAGGTCGTCCGTCTCTCTTCTCTCCCACAACAATTGAGAACTTTCGTTTTTCCCTTCTTCCCAGGTCACAAAAGTTTTTCTTAAAAACGATGCAGTTTTGTGGTGGTGGTTTCAGTTAGATCTGCAATGGCGCAAAGCACGAAAGTCGACGGCAAAGAGAAAATAGATCTTAAGCGTCAGGTTTTGGATCGAATCTCTGGAGGAGATTGAAGCTTTGGGCTTCGGTAGTAATGCAGGGACCGCAATTTTCGGGGGACATCGTCAAACCAAGCCTGAAAGAGAGTTGACTCCTCCCTAAGCTTGGGCGGAAACCTACCCATTTTCCTTCAAACCGTCGTGTCTTCATCCGACCAGTTTCTTCCTTTATCTAAAAAAGAGAAACCTACGTGGGTGGCGATGAAGCCTGTCTCTCGTCTCTATTTCAGAGCCGTTGTTGGGTTGTCAGAGACTTAAATTCGGCGAAGCCACAACTAGTCGACGGCGGCAGAAATTTCTCTGATTTTCAGATTAGTTTTTATGGTTTTTCTTATTTTAATCGGGCTTAAGCCTAGTTAAATTTATGGAAAAAACCTAATTCGAACCGGTTGTGGAGTTTAGATAATGATCTATCTGTTTTGTTTCTGGGTTGAAAATGATTATAATGGACTTACAATTGAATCAAATTAATACAAACCTTTATTATAAAAAAAATACATCAAGTGTTTTTATTTATGGTTGCAGATCAAATGGGCATATTACTTTTTCTCTTTCTTTTAATAAACTAGATGAGTACTCTATTTTATTATTTTGTTAATATAATTATGTGTATTACATAATTATGCTTTTTTGTCATTTTTCCACAAATTAATTAGACTAGCATGATTAAACTATAAAATTATACAATTTCTTTTTAAAAAATAAATATTTATATTTTCATTTGTACTTAATAGTTCATTATATCAAATCAGAAAGAGTTGTAAATAGCATAAATAGGTAGGAGGGCATCTAAAATTCGAATTTTGAAACCATAAATTTCTAGAGAAATTCCATGAAGTACTACAATAAGTTCATATTTCAAAAATACCACATTCCCAATTATTCCAAAAATACCACTAAAATATTTTTCGTCCGAAAATATCACAAACATAAAATTGAATTTTAAGGGTTTAAAATTTATATTTTTGGATTTTGGTTCAGTAAATAAAGTTTAGGGTTTAGTTTTGAATGAAGTGAGTTTGGTTTTAGGTTTTAAATTTGATTTTTTAAAGTTTTTAATAATTTAGATATTTTTAGAACAAAAACATTTCATGATATTTTGAAATAATTTGAGAGTATGTGATATTTTTGTAACATACCTAATTTTTCTACATATATTTTTGAGAATTTCCCATATATCTATTGGATTGGGGTTATAAGTCATAACATATTATTTGGCGATTGACTTATAACTAAAATCCTTGCTTCTGGGCACTAATGTTTAATTTATCATTTGTATTAGTTTTTTTATAGAAAGTATAAATATTTCATTGAAAATGATAAATACACCAGCTTAATTAAAATCTTAGGCAAATTATTTAAAGGCCAAAAAACTAAAAAATTTTAGAAACCTTATTTTCTAAATAAGAGAAAACATTTTGGGCCTAAACCCAACAAAGACTAGGCCAGAAAACTCAAACCAAACCCAGAACATCCAAAAGCCCAAACTAACTTGAAACCCAAAAAACCTACGATCTGAAAAACCCTAATCTCCTAAGTTGCGCCCCCTGCCACCGTCGTCGTCAGCCTCCACTAGAACTGCTTATGACGAGGTCGACCACTGGCAAACACCTCGAACCACTCCTCCCTAACTGGACAGGATTTGCTGCTCCTGACACCTCGTCGCGATTCCACCGCCGACTGGAGAACGCCTCGAAGACTGTCCACCAAGAACAACGAGCGCCGGTTCACCACACCGTGTCGTGATCCGTTTGCACCTAACGCCTAAGAAGACGACCACCGGGAAACGAAAAGGGAGCTACAAACCGAAGACTTACCTCGCCGAGAACCGGCGAAAACAGCCACCGTAGCGAGCGCCAAGGAAACCGCGAAGGAGAAGGCTAGGATCCAACCCCACCGGCGGAGCGGAGAAGACGAAGCAGCAGAAGAGTAGAGAAAGCTCACCGAAGCTCTGGGGGACGAGAACCAGAACTCGCACACCGGAACGTGGCCAAGCAACCGCTGAGCAAAGATGCCAAACGCTAGGCGAGAGAAACGACGCCGAGCCCACCTCACAAGAACCGATCGTCACCTGGACAAAGAAGGCGCTTCCACGGCAAGGCGAGGCTCCGACAACACCCAATAGCTGAAGGAAATCGAAAAGAAGATTCCGGCGAGAAGCTACCGGTCACCACCACTCCATTCGCGGTGCAAGAGATTTTGGTTAGAAGAGAGAGTCCGACAATTTCTTCCTCTTCAAACCCTCGCCGATTAACTCTAAAAGACCAAAGAGAATACATGGAGAGAGAAAAGTTAGAGAGAGATAATATTGATTATTTATTTGTATTAGTTGTTGTTAGCAAAAGTGTGAAAAGATCCCCATCATTTCTATTTTCTTTGTATGCTATCGTTGTTGTGTCGAATGTTGGCTATTTTTTAGTGAAAAATGTTCAAAATAGATGTATTTAGAGTAGAAAAATATTTAGAAGAGTATTTGGGGTGATAGAATCTATCTTAATTGATTGAATAATCCTTAAAATATTCATAACTTTGAAATTTTGTTTGGGGGCCTGAATAATTGGTTATTGTTATTTGTATATATAAATGATGACCACATATATATTTATGTGTGTGTGTGTGCAGGTGGCATAGAACATACATATAACTCTTGAGATTGGTCATACATACATAGGAGATGCAAGCATTAACCAATGCCAGGAAAACATTATTACGAAAATGAACCTTTGCTTGTCACCTAATTAATAAGCGAACTTCATTATCAGATGCTTAATAGGACCAATAAACTATTTAGGCGTTGATTGATAAATCATAGAAGAAAGTATTATATTCTATATTTATCTAATCACATTTATTTTAAAAAATATTTAGGTGAACATTTAGCACATGTTTATGCTCTTAAATGCTCTTCACTTTTATGCTTTCAGAATAAACATTTCTAGAGCATTGAGTATAAAATTATTATAAAACTAATAAAATTAAATTTTAAAATTATTATATCTATTATTTAAAAAATATATTTATGTTCATTCTAAAATACTTCTTAAAAATTATTTTTACTTTCACTACATTTTAATATTATAAAATAATTATGTCACTTTGATGGGAGATCCATCTCTGCATTCTCGTAGCTCTTTTATTCTCCACTTAGGTGTTGGAGATCTGTTTTTCTCAATACCACAATGGGAATTTGATTCGACTTTGCAAGCGACTCAACTGGTTAATGTTGAACTTTCTTCCGTCCTTGCTGCATTTTCATCAGTGTTTGAGCTACCTTCCAGTCTTTCACTAATACGTGGTTTAGAACATTCGATATCTTTATCCATGAGCTTATGCTATTTTGGTTCGTCCATACCGATATCCTCATGCCCGTAAAGAGATTATAGAATCAGTCGTCACCGATAAGCTTTCTTCAGGTATCATATGACCTAATTCTAGCCCGTATTCAAGCCTAGTACTTCTTGTTCGTAAAAAATATGATTCTGGGAGTTTTTGCGTGGATTACAGAGCTTTGAACAAGGCCACTATTCCTGATAAATATCCTATTCCGATCATTGATTAGTTATTGGACGAACTTCATGGTGCCTCATTTTTTTCTAAATTGGATCTTCGTTCAGGTTACTATCAAATTAACATGAAACCATCTGATAGAGAAAACAACCTTTCGCACATTAGAAGGTCACTATGAGTTCCTTTTCATACCGTTTGGTATTAAGAATGCACCGGCGAATTTCCAAGCACTAATGAACAAAATGTTCAAACCGTTCTAACTATGTTTTGTTCTGGTTTCCTTTGATGATGTGTTAGTGTGCAACCACACGATGGGGGAACACGTTGATCACCTTACAGTGGTGTTGCAAATCTTTAGAGAGAAAAAATTATTTTTGTAACATAAAAAATACCTCTTTGGTCTCCACCAAATTGAATATTAAGGCCACACTATTACAGAAAATGGCGTTGCTACTAATTCAGCTAAAACATATTCTATGTTACAGTGGCCAACGCCAACCACCATCACTCAATTAAGTGACTTTCTTAGCTTGAAAGAATATTATCGTCGTCGTTTCATTCAAGGCTATGTTCTAATTGCAAAACCGTTAACGGATTTATTGAAGAAAGATCAATTTTCTTGGTCTTCTACGGCACAGTCGGCTTTCGATGCCTTGAAGAAGAAAATTGCCCCTAGTCCTCGCATTACCTGAATTCACTAAACTCTTCATGATTGAGTTGGATGCATATGGCCTCAGTGTCGAGTAGTCTTGATGCAGAATCGCCCTTTAATTGCATTTTTCAGCCATGGGTTCACTCCTAGAGTGCAACTCAAACTAGCTTACGAATGCAAATTAATGGCCATTGTCTTGGTCGTTCAAAAGAAGAAACATTATTTACTGGGTCACACATTCAAGGTTCATACTGATAATAAAAGTCTCAAATTTCTATTGGAACAAAAAGAAGTAAATATGGAGTATCAGGAGTGGTTAAGATAGTTGCTTGGGTACAATTTTGAGATCTTTTACAAGCCTGGTAACGAGAACAAGGCTGCAGATGGGTTGTAAAGAAGTGAAGAGTGGGAATTAACTACAATTCTACCTCAGATCATGGCTCTCACCATTCCATCACCATTACATTTTCAAGATTTGTATGTTGAGATTGCAAACCATGAGGGTATTCAGGAGCTGATTCAACGTTGCAACAATGGATAGTTAGCTAGCAAACACCATCACGTAATGTGATAAATTATGATATAAAGGAAGACTCCTAATTCTAGCTAATTCTTAATTCATTCCATTGCTACTGCAAGAGGCTCACACTTAGGAGTTCTTAAGACCGTGAAATGAATTCAACTTGATTTTCTTTGGGATGGACTTTTACGTTGTGTTTAACGATTTGTGGCAGAGTGTGATATTTTCCATACGCAAAAGCACTCTACTTTGTCTCATGTGGGTCTCTTACAGCCATTACCAATGCCTGAGTTGATTTGGGACGATATTTCAATGGATTTTATCGAGGGTCTACCAGTATCTTATGGTTGGAATTCAATTCTTGTGGTAGTGGACTGATTGAGAAAGTATGCTCATTTTCTCAGTCTCATACATCCTTTTACAGCTACGGATGTGGCTCATCGTTTCATTCAAGAGGTTGTGAAATTACATGGGTTTCCAAAGTCGATTTTTTCTGATAGGGAAAAGATATTTCTCAACAACTTCTGGAAGAAATTATTTAAAGTGGTAGGGACAATACTTAAACATAGCACGACCTTTTATCTACAAACGAACGGCCAAATGGAATTTCTCAACCGTTGGTTGGAGACATATCTATGGTGTTTTGTTTCGGACAAACCACAGGCTTGGTCTAAATTTCTCTCCCTGGCTGAATTGTGGTATAACTCATCTTATCACACAGCTTTAAAGACTTCTCCATTTAGGGTGGTTTATGGCCAAGACCCCCGACTATAGTTCGCTTTGAACTAGGTTTAACATCCGATGAAGTCTTGGCTTCTCAGCTCTTGTCGCATGATGAGAGTTTGGTGGTTATTAAATCACATGTGCAACGAGCTCAGGTCATTATGAAAGGCCAGGCTCACAAACACTGTCGGAACGTAAACTTTCAGGTTGGGGATTGGGTTTCCTTGAAGCTCCAACCCTATTGTCAACAATCGGTCATACGCAGATATTCTCATAAACTAGCACCCAAGTTTTTTTGGTCCATATGAGGTCTTAGAGATGATTAGAAAAGCTTCCTATCGACTGCAGTTACCAAGCGATTGGAGAATTCACCCGATTTTACATGTTTTGCTATTGAAGGTTGTGATCGGACCAGTCATTTCTTCGCCTATGTTACCTTGTCCTCCAACTGATCAGATTATTGCAGATCATTTTTTACCAACCAATATTTGTGATACAAGATACAATATTAATGGTAATTTAGAATGGTTAATTCAATGGTCAGGTGCTGCGTATTTAACCGAGACGTGGATGTTGTCTAAAGAGTTTAAGAAATTTCAAACTTGGCGTAAGCTTAATCTCAAAGAGGAGGGTATTGATAAGCATATACACGTATATATACACAAGAAGAAAGCTCAAAAGAGTAATGCAATGGCTAAAGTGGAAAACTTGACAGCTAATGAAGATGAAGAAAAAAGAATGATGAGTCAAAGCTTGAAGAAAAGGGTAAGAAGGATGACTCAGAGGAAACATGTGAAGTCTAAGCAAATGATATAAAAAGATGAAAAGGGAAAATGTGTGGGATATGCTTTAAGATGTTTTTTAGGTTGCAGAAGAGTGAATTCTATTATAATAGCCGTTATGAGATCATTATCAATTTGAATGAGAGAGTTTTCGCATTTGGTTTTTTTTGGACCCTCATTTATCTTTGGGTTAATTTCATGGAGGTGGACTTCTTGCAAAGTAATTACATTTTAGTGTACTTTTTGCTTTTGGTATACTTTAGAGAGAAAAAAGAAAAAATTTATCTCAATTATACCCTTATTTTTCAATATAATTACCACTCTACCATTCATGTGTCTGATGTTGATATTTGCTTTTTTTCCACCTCCAATCTTTAAAAATCAATTACTTGATAATATATATTCAAAAAATAAAAATTATACTAGAATTCTTAATTTTTTTATACTCTATAGATAGACACTTGTTTTGTTTAATTTGGACACAGGAAAAAACAAGTTTCATGACGTCTGTGTACATGACGCTAATTATTCGATGTACACAGTGATTATTCAGTCTATGTACAATATCATTTACTATTCAACATGTGTATAACGTCATGTACATGATGCTTGTGTGTGCAACCTCGCGTACATGCAACATGTGTACATCATTACATACAATTTTATGTACATAATGCTTGTATACATCGTGCTAATTATTAAATGTATACATCTAATAATTAGCATGATGTACACAAGTATCATGTACACATCATTGTGTATGCTATGTATATGTTGCATGATAGACGACGTTGTACATAGACTGCATCGTCATTGTGTACATCTAATAATTATATGTCCATTGTACACGACACTGTACATAGATTGCATTATCATTGCATGTGTACGACTGCATTATCATTGTGTACGATTGCATTATCATTGTGTACATCTACTAATTAGCTTGATGTACACAAGCGTCATGTACACATCATTGTGTACGCGACGCTATATACATGTTGTATGACATACGTCGACTGCATCTTGTACACAAAGCGTCGTGTAAACATAAAAAAAAATAAATGTGTTTAGAGTATAAATAATATAATTTTTGATATAATTTTTTTTTTTTAATTATATATATTGTCAACTTATTAATTTTAAAGATTGAAGATAAAAAATAAAAACATCATATCAACTAACACATTTATCACCATGAAAAATCCACCAAAAACAACAAATCTATTTTTATTTTTTTGTAAATAATTTGTTTTTAGATAAGCTATAGTGTAATTTATCATTTATCTTTTGGGTATTAAGATTATATGGTAGAGTGTAAGACATTTTAGAATTTAATAAAGTTAGGGAGTTTCTTTCATTGGGATTTATTCGCTCTCTTTTCTTCATGCATATCAAATCGTTAACATGGTTGCATAGATAAAACAAAAGAAGAATGTCATCATATACATCGCGAACCAAAACACCCTAGACCACATTCTGTCTCACTAGTCAAAAAAAAACTGCCACATAACACATACGTGTGAGATTTGGAGTATTCATCAGAGCCAAAAACCCAGGAAAATGATTCTTCAACCAAATTATAGTTCAGTAGCTGCTCTGGGGATAGAACTCGAAGTGTGACATTTGTGAAGACCAATCTGCTGGTTGGTTAAGGTCAAAATTCGTTTTCATTGATTGGTTCTGAAATAATGGCTCTGATTCTACCCCATAGACCATATCATTGACCATTCTCTGTAACTCCTCCAAGCTATATTGTTTTCCCTGCCAGCAACCATTATTACATTGTTAACGTGTGTGAGAAGAAAGAAAGAAATAGGGCTAATTCACGTTTTAAAAAAAAAGGTGAACTTTACCTCTCTCCTTGTCTCAGACATAAGAGAAACCATCTCTTCAACAAAATCATAATATCCCTTTTCACAGCAAACAGAGACAGATCAGCTTCTTCTTGTGACCAAAAACAAGTTATAAATATCTTCAAACATCCCAATTGAAAAAAAAAATAAAAAAATACCTCATCTTCTTCAGTATCATAGAGTCCTGCATCATACAAGCTCCGTTTCCTTTGATCCGACAATACTAAACAACACAAAATGGGGCCTCAGACAAGAACTAAACGTAAACAAAACACTAAAACAGAGCCTGAACAAGTCAGTACCTGAATAAGCTTCTTGAATCTGCTGGAATCTTCGTTTTGCTTCTCCAGATTTTAAAGGATCTTTAGTCCACCGATCAGGATGCCATTTCTTCACCAGAGAAAGAAAATAAAAGCAAAAACAATGTCAAAACAAGTTTCTCTGTTTTTCTTCTCCTTTTGAGGAAAAAATCAAATTCTCAATGATAACTCACCATAGCCATTTTGTGATATGCTCGACGTATCTGATCCGCCGAAGAATTAACGGCGACGCCCAGTATATCATAATAAGACGGAGACGTTCCCTTAATGCCACTTTCC
Source organism: Iberis pinnata (assembly GCA_900406425.1). NCBI lineage: Eukaryota > Viridiplantae > Streptophyta > Magnoliopsida > Brassicales > Brassicaceae > Iberis > Iberis pinnata. The sequence continues at coordinate 853 of OVBE01015998.1, read as the reverse complement.
ATTGTTGTAATATAATTCACAACATTACACAATACAAGAGATTTTAATATGAAGTTTGGAGGGTTTTATATAAGAAAAAGAGGTGAGTTCAATGGCGGTTAAGATTCGTACATAAAGAAATTCTGGAAGTTGTTGTTGTCTCTAAAAATATCTAGTCTCAAGAACATTCCGGAACATTGTCACAAGGCAGATATTATCCACTTACGGGTTTAGATATTTTTACGTCGGACGGCTACCATCGAATGGACGGTCACGTCATATGAGAACATTACACGTGGATTTTAATTGAAAATGTTTACATTATTATGTGTTTCACTTTACTTGTATAGGCGGCTATATTGTCTAAATGCATTTTGATAACCATTCGCGCTTTTGGGTCAAGTTCGGACAAAAAAAAAATTTTGGATATAAAAATTTACTGTTCAGATAAGACCCAAAATAATTTCAGGTCATGTTCGAGTTAAGGTCAGATCAACACTATAAGAATCGATTTATATGTAAAATTTTGGATCTTAATATGTTCCGATAACTAAAACTTGTATAGATCCGAGATTAATTAAATTACTAGAAATTTATAAAACTACCCAAAATTAATAAAAATATCTGAAATTCGTTAAAGTGTTAATATGATTGTTATCTTTCTGCCATCACAAACTATTATATGTTCCAAATAATAACAAAAAATCATATACATAAATTGCTATACAAATTTAGGAAAAAAGTTGAATCGACCAAATTTTATTTTATCTAAACCCTATAATTCTCATACAAGTTGAAGTTGAAAAATATTTTTCTAGTTTTTTTTTTTTTTCCTCAAAAAGCCATTCTATTACTCAAACTTGAGGTGGTCTGG
>OVBE01015997.1:0-11160 GCA_900406425.1 Iberis pinnata | reverse complement strand
GGTAGTTGGTGACAATGGGAAGTGTTAAGGAAGAACCTTAGGAGATGAAAAAAAAAAAGAATGAGAACATGCTAGTAGAAAGTTTGGGGGAACGTTAATGTACAAAAGGAGTATGGCTAGTAAACAAGAAACATATGAAAATGAATTAAAAAGGGTAAAACCCAAAAGATGGTGCAACTAAGAAGGTCAATAGCCATTAAATGTTTAAGTAATGAAGTTCCTGAAGCAGCTAGCAATATCTAAGAAAGAAATCTCTCCTAAGGGTAACAAAGAAAGAATGAAAAATGGGAATGAAAATGGGTTTGATCACTTGAAGTTTCAGAAGGGTAGAACTAGGGCGCATCTCTGGTTAGAATTAAGAAACTTAGGTTTCATTAGTATTGGGTAGATGAGGTCTTATTTCTGTATGCGTCTAAGTGTTCTTACCTTTAGCCTTCTACTAAAGCTCATTCCCTTTTTGAGAGAACATCCATGTTCTGAATTACTAACCACTTCATGAAGGGGTCATTTTTACTCCTTAACATGTCCTTGACCAAATGAGTTCATTGAACGCACATGACTTGATCCATGGTTCCTGATTAATGAATGTTAAAGGGAAAACGAATTTGAATGCATTGTGGAAGTTGGAATTGGTCTGTGATGAACTTTGATGAGTATGGCTAACGTTTTTAAGTAAGATGAACTTAGGATTGTATTCTAGAACTAGTAACCAAGACATTAACATTACATGTGTTTGCAACATGTTTTGGTTTTGAGTTCCCACTTTCAAACCTCACTCTCAGACTTCTGAATTACTTGCTTGACGGCAAGCAAAGATTTAGTTTGGGGGAGTTGATGAATCTGAATTTTCATGGATTTTACATATCAATTAGCATCAATTCTAAGGTCTAAAAGCGTGCATACGTCACATTTATGGTTGATTTCATTAAGTTTAGGATTTTTAGGACTTTTGCATTAGAATTTGCATATGCACGCATTTTGGAGATTTTTCAGGACTTTCAAGAGTTTTCGGGAAGGATTCACGAGATTTCAGAAAAGCATCACTCAACATTAAATGGAGAAGCACTCAACATGGAATAGACAAGATCTACCTTATAACCAAGGCATGATCGATCCCAACACTATGCATGATCGATCTCAAGAACTTCTGCATCAAATCAAGATCGATCCCAACTCAGCACTTTCAGAATCGATCCTGACACTTACCAGATCGATCCCATAGCTACTTCAGATCGATCTCCGATCGATCCCAACTCAGCAGGGATCGATTTCCACCTCTACTTGGATCGATCCCCCTCTCTCTATTTCAACAAAGTTTGTGAAGTCTCGAACGAAGCTAAGGAAGTGCATGAACTTGAAGCAGGATTAACAAGAAAACATATGAGATCGATCTCACCTATGTTGGGATCGACCTCATGCACTCAATGCCGGGATCAATCCCAACCTCAGACACACTTTGGATGCATCTCAGCTGGATCGATCGCGCAATCACCAACTCAAAGTCAAACACGCTCCGACCCGACCAACTCAAATCCGGATACCACCTGAATCAAGGCCCTAGATCCAAGACAATGATTGGCATTTTGTCTTTAGTGCGAATTAAGGCTTTTCTCTGAACACTATAAAAGCCCTAATTCGCCCCCATTTGCACAAGCTTAGTTTTTCTTTCCTTTTTAGGTTTTGTCTTATGTTTTTCATTTCTTTAGTCTGTTCTTGATGTTTTTGGTGTAAAACCCATTTTTCTTTCAAGTCTTTGGTTAATCTTCTGTTTTTCTTTAGTTTCCTTGCTTAACTTTACCTTGTTGCTTATCTGGTGCATGTTGATTTACGTTTTAATCTTTAATCTCCTGTTTTAGTTTATTGTTTCATTGTTGTTCTACATATGTGGGTTTATGTTCTTGCTGTTCTTCATCTATTTTTCTCATATTTGCATGTTTAGCTTTAAGGTTATGTTTGTTGTTTCATCTACTTCTACTCCCATGAGTAGTGAGTAGTGAGTAGTCATCCAAGTTCCTGAGGATAGGGGTAGACTAGGGTTGATGTTCTGGGTTTGCTTTAGTACCTAAGTTGATTGTTCTTAGATCCCTTCTGTTCCTCCTCAGTTTAATGTTGATTGTACTTCTACCCGGAAGGGACGAAGACCCGCCGTTAGGACCTTCAACACCGGAAAGTGAATCATTGAAGGTGACCGGACCGAGGGGGCTTTAGAGATTCGTTTCCCCTTCTCTGTTAATAGATGTGGGAAACTTGTTAGCTAGAGTAGTAGTGGTTAATGCCTGCTAGGTAGTCACCGTCTATGACGGCGGTTGAGTCTGTGATTGCTTTTCTTGAGATTGGTTGCCAAGGAATTGGAATTGATTGTATGTCTAGCTATTGTCTAGGGGTCAGCTCATTGTTTGAGGTATGTTAGGTACTTAGGTAGCCCATGATGGATTCTTAAGTCAGTTACCCTTTGTCCTCAAGAACTGTTTTACATTGCTTGCACCTTTTACCCTTTCTTGCTTTTACTTTGTTTTGCATTTAAGTGTTTTATGCTTCTTTTTGTTTTATGTTTTTTATGTTCATTTGCACTTAGGACCTTTTAGCAATAAACCCCCTATTAACATTTAACTTGACTTTAAAGCATTCATTGCATTACAGATTGTTAGTACACTCCCATTATAGATTGACAAACTCATCTTTACTACAACGATGGGTAATTGATACCCAATAGGACCTCAAAATCCTATTATCAAGTATTGCTATTGACAAGGAAAGCTTTAGGGTTGTTGAAGTCTCCAAGTAGTACCCTTTTTGATGTAGTGGGCGAGGAATTGGAATTGATTGTATGTGTAGCTACTGTCTAGGGGTCAGCTCATTGCTTGAGGTATGTTAGATACTTAGGTAGCCCAGGATGGATTTGTAAGTCAGTTACCCTTTGTCCTCAAGAACTGCTTTACATTGCTTGCACCTTTTACCCTTTCTTGCTTTTACTCTGTTTTGCATTTAAGTGTTTTATGCTTCTTTCTGTTTTATGCTTCTTATGTTCATTTGCACTTAGGACCTTTTAGAAACAAACCCCTTTTAACATTTAGCTTGACTTTAAAGCATCCATTGCATTCCAAATTGTTAGTACACTCCCATTATGGATTGACAAACTCATCTTTACTACAACGATGGGTAATTGATACCCAATAGGACCTCAAAATCCTATTATCAAGTATTCCTATTGACAAGGAAAGCTTCAGGGTTGTTGAAGTCTTCAAGTAGTACCTTTTTTATGTAGTGGGCGATTTTGACATGTTCTGGTGGGTTTTGATTACCATTACCGCCTACTTGCTGTTCTGGTGGCAATTGGTTGTCGTTTCCTCCTTGTTGTCCTATTGGCACTTGATTACCGTTTACTTCGGGTTGGTTGATTAACAATTGCTGTAATTCTTACTGAGGATTCTGGACGTTTTCTTCTTCAAGTAAGAACGGATTGTTCATAATAATGTTGTCTCCCATTGTGTTGGAAGAGCTTTTTCTTTTTCTTGCTTTTTGGTTTGAGCGTTCTACTCTTGCTAATTCTTCGTTTATGAGGTTGAGTAATTCATATGATTTGTTAGATCTTCTATTCATGCACCTGCAAAACAAAGACAAGCAGAAAGAACGATATTAACACTAAAAAGTAATAATCTTAGACTATATGCTAAGTAAAAATTAAAAGGCACAATTGATCCCTAGCAACGGCGCCAAAAATCTGATAGGCTTAGGATTTTATCATAAATCTACACTACAAAGAACAAATCCTTGTAATATAGAATAGACTCGAATTCCTCATAGACCAGATTGTACGACTCTCAGTTAGACTTTCGTTTCTAGCTAAGATGGTAATAAGAATGAGTGTTTGATTTTAAAACAATAATTAAAAGAAAATAAATTAAAACGATTTTTAAGAAATTAGAGAAAACGCTAGGCGTTAGGGAATTTCACAGGTTATCAAGTTTGAATTTCAGGTTGACATGCAAGATTTATTAATGAAAGTGGTTCTCAACTCAAAAGACCAAGATAGACTAATCTCCTCCCGAAGTATTAGACCCCTATAATCAAATTTCCAAATACAAACTCCCGCCGTATTTAAACAATTCAATCATGCAGTGATTTCAAATTTGATATGTTCATAAGCATCAAAGACAATACTTCTGCAAGCAAAGACACTTACTCATCTAGACTAGGTCAGGTTTCTAAACCAGATTCCTTTCTATTTATTAACATAATGTCATGAACTAGGTGATCGGGCTAATTCAAGCAATAATAACATATCTAGACTAAGAACCTAACAATTCAAATTCATAATGTCAAACCCTAACCATCAATTCCTGATTTCCCTGGGATAAACCCTAAAACCTAACAAGGTGACTACTCAGACATGACTAAGCAATCAAAAATCATCATCGTTAAAAGAAAGCACATAAGAGAATCAAATTGTATTTAAAGTTAAAAGGCATAGTTTCATAAATCTTCTCCAAATACAGGGTTGAAAATCTCCTTCTCTCTCAAAAACTCTCTAAATAATTGTACTCTATGTGTCTCTCTACCTAAAACTAAGCCTAAGGCTATTTATAAGAGTATCTTCATTAGAGATACTCAAATTAGTATCTTAACTAAACTTTTTTATTTTTATATTTAATTTTAGGTTAAAGAACCTTAAAATTCTTAAAACCTAAAATCTCCTTCCATTGGTTTTTGGTTCTTAAAACAAAAATAATCACAATATTTTTGTTTTTATAAACTTACAAATTGTTCTAATTCTCCTTCCGATTCTTCTTATTTCTTCTTCTTCGTCTTCTGAATTCTTCTTCTCCTTTTGATTTTTCCTTATGATTTTCCTTATTCTTCTGAATTCTTCTTCTCCTTATGATTTTTCCTTATGATTCTCCTTATTCTTCTGAACTCCTCTGAACACAGAAACTGAAACATATTATCATTCAAAATAAACTGAATTCTTCTCAAACATAGAAACAAAAAACACATTAACTTTTTTTCACTTTAAAATCTAAAATCATAATAATATTTTTGACATCACAACAATATATTAGTATATACATTCAAAACGATTGAGTTTCAGAAAAAGAAAAACATACCTTAGCCCAAGTGGTATTCTCACGATCCATAAGATAATCAGGAACAGCTCCATCTTGAACATTCTCATGAACCTTACCCCTTTATGATATTCCTCTGCATTTTCAACCTAATGATAAATGTAAGAACTTCAGATAACAACAGAAGCATTTCTCATTGCTACAAAACGTATAAAGAATATCCTAGAAAAGTAGAATTGATTCAATCATACCACTAAACAAAGTGAACATAGGATTCAAATCTCCAACTAAATAAGAAACACAAACAAGTCATCTTACCCTTGACACCACTCATTGTTGCAGAGATGACACAAACAAAACGTTTTTTCATGAGAGCTTTCTCGGCATAGGTTTTCTTAGCAATCATCTTACCTTTGACACCATTCATTGTTGCAGAGATGAGATGATTCAAATCTCCAACTGAATAAGAAACACAAACAAGTCCACTACAACAATGAAAACAAAATTCATAATCACATATGAACAACAATGAACACAAAATTTAGAATCCCATTCCAGATCCTAAGGAGTGACAGACTTGGAATCCTGGAGACCATTCATTCACATGAACACAAAATTCAGAATCACGTATGTACAATTATAGCTTCTCTAGTACTAAAACGATAGCTCTCAAACTAAATTAGAGTTGTAAATCTACGGACTGCCGATGTCCAAACTAAACTAAAACAATAAATCAAGTGTTCACATACCGATCTCCAAACCAAGTTCCCAGATTGCCGATGACCCCTAACTCCGCGACGATTCATTGCTTTTACTCCAAACCCAGATTCCAAAGAAGTTTAAAGTCAAAACTTCAATTTTTTCATGAGTGATTCGATCGTGCCCTCTTCCAGTTCTCTTTCTCTTCTTCTTCATTTTCTTCTCTTCGAAACCATCGTCATCATCATCTTCATTGACCGTGCTCTCTTCTAGTTCTCTTTCTCTTCTTCTCTTCTAACACGTGGCTATTAAGAGCCGAATCTTAAAAATCTAAACTAAGTGTCGTTTCTTCTTCTTTTCTTTTTTTCTTCTCATTTTTTTTAAAAAAAAGTTTTTCGTAAAAACCCATTAAGAAACCTTAATGGACATGCTATAATTATCTAAAAATTAAGAAAAACCTAATCTAATAAGAAAAACTATTCATAAGTCTTGAGGACGAATGCGTCTTTTTGATAATTTCCAAGTTGGTTCGGGTGCAGGGAGCGATCGTCCAAGTAGGGATCGATTGATCTGTCGTTCTTTTCCTTCGGATATCAATCGATCCAGGATGAGATCGATCGATCTGATTTTACGTAGATCTCTTGGGGCTTTGGATTGATCGATCCAGGCATGGATCGATCAATCTCTCTTCATATGGTTCCTAGATAGATGTTTCTCACTTGGGTTCGATCCATTCTTCCTCATTTTGCCCAATTACTCCTGAAATCTTCCGAAAACCATCATTTTTGCTCCACAACATCTTAAACACCTAAAATCTTGAAAACATACCAAAATACATGGAACATACCCGAATGATGCCAAATAGCAAGTATAAATACCCACTATAAAGCATCAAAATCGAGTGATATCAGCTGCTTTTTTTAAACACCACTGGCCAGCCATAAAAGAAGGTTTGATAGCTTTTTTGAAACTATTCTTCACTAGTACTTATTTAGATCCTCACCTAAATCATACACACATATGTCTTATACCCAAGATAGAAAAACCAGTCACTGCAAAGGATTATAGGAAAATCAGTCTTGCTAATGTAGCTTATAAATTAATTGCAAATATTATGGCTATTCGACTGAAGAGATGGCTGCATATTATCATTTTAGACAATCAATATGCATTTATTCCAAATAGGTTGATTACATATAATGTTTTAGTAGCGTATGTTTTAATCTATGCGATGAGAACCAGGATAAGAAAACATCCTTTTATGGCTATCAAACTAGATATAGAAAAGCTTTTGATAAATTAGAATTGGGTTGCATTGATTTTATTATGAGAAAGTTGGGGTTTTCAGATACATGGTGCAAATGGTTAATGGTGTGTCTCAAATTAGTGTCTTATTCCATATTGTTTAATGGGAATCTGATTGGTAGAATAGAACCAAAGAGATGAATTAGATATTATGATCTTCTATCACCTTACATTTATATATTATGTGCAGAAGGACTCTCTTATCTATTGAATAATATGGTTATTAGAAAGGAGATCAATGGTTTTAAAGCTAGTAGAAAAAGCTCAGTCATTTCCCATTTATTTTTTGCTATCGAAGCTTTGACATTCTGTAAAGCTACTACTGGAGAAACACAAAGATTGATGAGGGTGCTGGAGATATATGGACAGCTTTCACGTCAGAAGGTCAACTATATGAAGTTTGCTATAATGTTTGGTAAGGGTTGTCCTCAAAATCTACAACAAACTTTATTAGCCAGATTAAAAATAAGGAAAGTACGAGGTTCTGGTAAATACTTGGGATTACCTGAAGTTATCACCAAAAATAATATAAATGTATTCACAAATTTAACGCAAATACTTCAACATAAGATTGACAATTGGACCACTAAATATCTAAATCTTACAAGAAAAGAGGTTTTGATCAAAGTTGTTGTTTATGTTCTACCAATCTACACAATTTCATGTTTTCTTTAGCCAAATCGAATAACTGATACATTGACAAAGGCAATTAGAAGATTATGGTGGTTAGCTCGTATATATTCTAAAAAGATCTTATGGGTAGCTTGGCAAAAATTATCAGATTCAAAATTTAATGCCGGAATGGGATTTAGATATTTGAAGATTTTTAATATTGCTCTCCCAGCCAAACAAAGTTGGAGGTTAGTAACTTGCCCACAGTCCATGTTAAGTAAAGGCCAAGTACTATCTAAATACAATAATATAGGAAGCAAGCATAGGACATACGCCTAGCTATGCATGGAGGAGCATCCACCAATGAACACAACTACTCAAAAAGGTTTATACTGGCAGGTTGGAAATGGAAAATCAATCAGGATTTAGAAGGACAATTGGATTCTAAAACCATCCTCAGAACCTGCATTACGTAGATGGTCAGGAACTGATCCAAATATAAAAGCCAAAGAACTATGAAGGATTCAAGAACGGAAGGATGTCCAATCAAACTCAGCATGTATGTCTCGGGAGATGATGCTCAAAGGATTCAGAGATTAAAACCAAGTAGTAGGAACACAGAAGATCAAATTACTTGGCTCTATTCATCTATAGGTTGTACACAGTAAAATCTGGCTATTATCTAGCAAAATCAGGTTAGAGCACTTTATAAAACTATATGGAAATCTCCAATTCCCAACAAGTTAAAACACTTATGGTGGAAAGTTATTAGAAATGTATTGGCTGTTGGCTGTAATCTCACTCATAGAGGCATAAGAATGGATCATGTACGCCAAATTTTTGGTCAAGAGAATGAGAATATGCAACATATGTTGTTTCATTTTCGAGTAGCAATAGAGATATGGTCCATAAACTCTATTTCATTCTCCAGCCATAGCAGCTCCTAAGAAGTAATTTAATGGAAAATGTGCAGCTTGTGTTTAAAACCAGTGCAACTAACAAGATACATTTTGGATCTTTCCTTGGTTGGTGTATCTGGAAACAGAGTGCAATGATTTTTCAAAACCAAAGATGGAGTATTCCATATTCTATCAACAATGCATTGGTAGTGTATCAAGCTTGGGAAGATTCAAGGAGATCATATGCTCATATTAATCAGCGACAACATTTAGAGATGACAATGTAAATGAATAATATACAGAAGGATCAATTTGGAATGATTGTTATATTTGTCACACATATGCATCATGGTTTAAAGAAAAAAAGAGTTGGATTAAGTTGGATGCTGTTAAAGGATAAAAATTCAATACTTAAAGGTTACTGTTCTATAGTTTTTTTGGTCATAGTCCTTTGCAAGCTGAACTAATGGCTATTGAATTTACTCTTGAAAATCTATTAAGGTTAAATTAACTAAAAGTGATAATTAAAGGTGATAATCAACAAGTCATCGCAGTATTGAAACAAGTTATAAACTCTGGGGATACAACGCAAAAATTGGATACCAAGAGCTTCAATCGCAGTGTAGGACATGAATCAGTTAGGTAAGTCTTTTGACTTCATATCTTTTGTATACACTAAAAAGAATGTAATGTATTAGCACACCAGAGTGAAAAGTATGCGCATCTAGCTAAGATTTCTCTAACTATAAACGGGATATATCCTTTGGTAATTATTTTTAAAATAAAGTAATAGTTGACAAAAAAGTGTATTTGGTTTATATTTTAGAATCTTTTGTTTAGCTTTCTGTTCTAAAATTTAGATTTATGCAGACTTTATTTTCAGTTAAATACTTAGATTTAGTTTGTATTTAGTTTTGTTGGGATAAGAAAAAAAAAACAGTTAAAAATAAGGGAAAGTTTCTCTCCCTATGATACATGAGAAAACATTTCCACTACTCACAGATTAAATTTTATTTTCCTTACCTCTCTATATATTATTATTACTTAATTACTCTAGACATCCATTCATACCTTTAGCTCAATGTTCTCTGAAAGTGAATCCAAAAAAGCAGAAAACTTGACCAAATGCAAGAGAAACTTTGAAGTAAGTAGAAACTAAAAGGCCAATATATATTCTTATTATTTTAAAATTGAAAAAAGACAACTTAAAAAGTGAAAATTGTCCCTTAAGTTCATTGAAAATGAAGCTAAAATTAAAGGGAGAAAAAAGATAAAGTAGTAATAAAGTTGTCCCTATCTAAAGATACACTAGTCTCTCTTCAGAAACTTCACCTAAAAATGTTACATTAATAGTATATCGAATAAATGCTTTGTCTATTTCATTTGTATCATTGGAATTTCATTTTGAATTTAAAAATAAAGTCTCCATTTAGCTGTCTAAACTTGAGAAATATGTTCGCAAAAATTTATACTAAAATTTATGTGTAAATTTATAATGGTGTCTGTATGGTAGTTATGTTGATTAAGTTATGTTTTATGTTTAGAAAAAGTATTGATTAAGAATATACATTTGAGTATAATAAGGTCATAGTAAAAATTAATTAAAAACATAGAATAACTGAATATGACATAATCTCGCGTCAAGTTTATTCCAAAATAACTTGAATCAATGACACAATAAAACCAATGAAAAAAACATCAAGTTCTTGCACTAACTACTAAATCAATACACCTTTGGTAGAAACATTGAACTTTTTTTTTTGTGTTGACGTTGTAAACTATGAAAAGAAGTACTCCCTTTATTTTGATATATTTGATGTTTAAGATTTTTACACAAACTAAAAAGATTATTTAATTTTAAGTTTTGTAAGAAAAAAATCATATGCAAAAATATCAACCAATAGTAAATTATTATAAAAAAATACAAACGTTCAAAAAGCATAAAAGATACAATAAACATGTAACATAAAACATATAACTTAATTTGAAATATTTTTTCTCTAAAACATCAAATGAACTGAAACGTATGGAATATTGGATAAACAATGAAAAAATTACATAAAATTTAGTAAATGTCATTTAAAATAAGAAAATACAAATCTTTCTATTTCACAACAATTGTCGTTTTAATATTGTTTTCCGTTTTTAAGATAAGTGTTATTATTAGTTTTCAATGTAAATACTGACACAATAAGCCTAATATAGCTTTATATTTCATAAATAATATAAAAAGTCAGCTAATATTTAAAAGTGAAAAAAAAATTTTAATATTTTTCTTAGTTTACTGTATAAAAATGTTAAAATAACAAAAACGATAGGAATAATACATATGTTGGATGACAATACCTGTAATCTACTATATATTAAAAAGAAATTTTTATATAAAAAAACATTTTGTTTTGTCAGATGTTACGTTACTTTTTATTAGTTGAATAAAGAAATAAAAGTATTTTATTAAGGATAAAAATGAAAAAAATCAAAATTTGTTATCATTGTAACCAAACACTATTTAAAATACCTTCTACTTTTTTTTTTTAACACAACTTTATTATATTTAAATTGTTGATACAATAAGGTCTTCG